>OVAX01003004.1:0-23699 GCA_900406405.1 Lepidium africanum
GAGCTCGTTAGTTAAAGTTCCAAAATCAAGCTAAAATTTGTGAAGAGTAGTGATGATGTGCCTAAGTGAATAAGTAGGATAGACACAAGAAATTCATTTAATTTGACTCTCATGATTTTTCTGGTGCTATCACTCACTAAACACCTCACCATTCACCAAAATGAGCTAATCCCAAACTTCAAAAATTAAATGACCTAAAAATTTAAACGACCTCAAATTGCTTCAATGAAAATAAAGACTTGAAATTTAAAGCGAGGATATGTAAAAGGATAAACATGAGATTGTCTCCCAAGTGCGCTTATTTTGAGTCTCAAGCTCGACTCTTCACACTGTCAGCTAGTGTGGTGTTTCAAGGGAAACTAGAGTTCCCTTTTTGTCATTCGCAGCCTCTGAATTTTCATTCAATCTTGTAACTGTGAAACTTTGACCTTCAATGGTTGGCTTTCTTGAATCTTCACTCAAAATGAACTCCAAATTTTCTATGCCACCCAAATCAAACTCAATTTCCTTGTTCTTCACATCAAAGACTGCTCCAATAGACACTAAGAAAGGTCGTCCCAATAGTATTGTAGTTATTGAATCCTAGCCTCTTTGCCACAGTATAAGGCATTAGGCTTATGGATGCGCAAAGATCACATAGTCCTTTCTTGAAGTTGAGATGACCCAGCAAACAGGGTAGAGTGAACGTCCCTGGATCCTCAAGTTTTCTTAGCACAACCTTAGCTTCAGCTACAGCTTGACACTCAAAACTATCAACCTCTAAACCCTCAATGAGATAAACCTTAGCTTTCACTGCTTCTTTCAAAATTTTCTGATACTATGGGATCAAGGCAAACGCATCAAACAATGGAATTTTAAGCTCAACCTCCCTCATCTTCTTTTCAAAAAGCTCATTGAATTTCATAGTCTAATCTTTCTTTAGGCGAGTTGGGAATGGTGCTTGTGGTTTTGCAGCATTTGCCTTAGGCATTGTAGGCTCAGAAACAGGATTTGCCAAAGTTTCAGGCTCAACTCGCCTAGCTGGTCGACGAGTTGGGCCGGCGAGTTGGGAAGTATTTTTCTTCCCAGCTTGTTCATGCTCCCCTTCTTGAAGTCCGATATCCTCAGTGGCTGTAAGTTCAACTGCTCTAGTGTGAAGCTCCTTACCACTTCTGAGGGTAATGGACTGAGCAGTATATTCTTTTGGATTCTAGACTGCTTTGCCTGGAAGCTGACCCTGAGTCTTGACAGTAGCAGAGGCTTGTTGGCTTTCCACGTATTTTAAGCGAGCATTCAACGTTTCAAACTTGCAATTCAGGTCATTGTGTGATGCATCAATTTTTCTGTGAACCTTAGTGAATTGCTTGCTAAAGGTCTCAGCTTGCTGAGTTTGGCTCTGTTGAATTTGCTGAAGCATCTCCATTATATATGAAGTTGCTTTCGTTTCTGAGGTTAAAACTGGAGGTGCAGGCTTGAAACTTTGATAATATTGTTGCTTTGGAACCCAGGCTTTCTGTTGTCCAGGCTTAGGAGGATAGACTTGATCCTCAGGGTTGGCTATATTATTGCTGCGGTAGGACAAATAAATGTTCTGCTTGAAGTTATTCCATTGTCTTTGACCACCTTGATTTTGTAGAAAGCTGATCTCTTCAACTAACTCGTCCTCCCCTTCTTCAGGTGTATCCTCTTCTACCAGATTGACTTGCCTATAATGAACTGACAGCAACTTATCCAATTTCTCTCTCAGACTCTTCAACTCCTTGCTGCTATACGAATCAGATGCGCCAGACATGCGCTCAGCTCTATCAAACTCTTCTCCATACTGACTGTCGGTGAGTGCAATGTTCTCTATGAGCTCTCTCCCATCATCAACATCCTGACTCAGAAAATTTTCATTGCTAGCTGTATCTAGCAACATCCTCAGCTTTGGTTGAATGCCCCTGTAGAACTGGCTTAAGATGGTTTCTTCTGAAAATCCATGGTGAGGGCATTGAGACTAGTATGTTTTCTATCTCTCCCAAGCCTCAGCTAGTCCATCGCACTCAAAACAAAGTTGGAGATGGAATTTTGTAGATTGGCTGTCCTGGAGGTGAAGAATAACTTAGCTAGAAACACCCTCTTACAGTCAGCCCAAGTTGTTATGATACCTTGAGGAAGGTGTTTTTCCCAAATATGAGCATTATCACCAAGTGAAAATGGGAACAAGCGAAGCTTCAAGGCATCTTCAGATAGGCCATTGATCCGAATTAAACCACAGATTCTCTCAAACTCATCAAGATGATTGAGTGGATCTTCAGCTGGCAACCCATGAAATTTGTTGTTCTGCACCATAATAATCGAACCACTATTGATTTCAAAGTTGTTGTTTGTAATTGGAGGTGGTCGAATGCCATGCCTCCTAGTGTGAGTATTAGGTGCATCACCAGCTTTGATAGGCCTCAGTCGTCTAGGTAGAGGCGAGTCTGGAGGAATAATATGGGGTTGCTGTTGGTTCCCATCAGTTGAGCTGTCAGGCGTGGTGTTGTTATGATCCATAGCTCTGTGTTCTGTGTTCTGACTCGCTATCCTGTCCCTTTGTTATCACAGTACACGTTGAAGCTGAATGTTGTCTAGAGGACTTAGCAAATTCTGAGTGCCTTGAGAACGGGTGTGAGGCATCAACGCAGGGTAACAACTGGAGAAGTCTCAACTCGCATATAGGTGTGACAATTTGGGCGAGTGATAGACCTGAAAACACACCAAAGATTGAAAAAACACGTCTAAATCACAGGTTATAAACAAACAAAAGAAAATAAAACTTGATCCTAGAAAGTTTTTGACCCTAAGTGTAACAATCAAACGCTTATTTGGCAACGACGCCAATTTGATAACAAAGTTTTTTGTCTGGTTATCAGATCCTTATAGTATATAAGGTTGTCGAACCAAAGCGTGATGTTATAACTATGGGTGCGGATGACTAACTAGTTCAAGCAAGATCAAGCAAAACAGTGGGATGGAAGTGATTTTGTCACAATCAACTTAGAAAGCAAAACTAAACAAATAGAGAAAACAGGCATAAAAATGACTAAGTTAAAAACAGTAATGAAGCAGAAACACATGAAACTTGAAAACAGTAACTAAGCAAAAAGCAGAAATATATGGCGAGTTGCAGTAATGAAATAAAGATGGGCTTGTGAGGAGAGTGAAGTCAATGAACTAAGTAGAAATCTAGGTAGTGATTTTGTCTAACAACCTAAGGAGGCAAGTAGTGAATCTGGATACTAAGGTAAACAAGCCACTCTCGTGGTCATGAAATCTCAGCTCAAGTGCAATCCTAACACAATCTCTTGGTGATTACACACCTGAGCTGGCATTAGCAAGCCTATCCTACATGACCAACTGACTCCCTGATCATCCAATCTCTTGGGCTAGAATGAATCAGCCCTAAACTGAACCTAAGCCAAGCATATCATCAAACACCTTTCGGGTAGAGATAGCCTACGAATCAGATTTTGAGTAATTAAGTCAAAATAAGCATGAAGAACACTCAATCTAGCACAGCCTATGACAGTATTCAAACACAAACATCACAAACCCAGAAAACTTCCCAGATTTACTTCATCTCCTCACTAAGCCCTAAGAAATCTACTCACTACTCATAGAATGAAGAACAACAAACCCAGAAAAAATGATTAAAGGCATAAAGAAAGAAACAAAAACAAGATCTATCAACCTAAGGTGAGATTCAAGCAGAAATTATGAACTTCTCATAAGAACAGCAAGAACAAGAAAGAGAAATAAGAAAGAGGCAGAGAGAAATCTGGGTTTAGCCAAAAGAGGCAAAAACTAGGTTAAAACTGGGATCCCCGTTTTCAGCTAAAACAAGGGTATTTATCGGGCTTAAAACACAAAGCCCTAATTTTAAGTCAACAAAAGTAAAGAGTCGGTCAAATAAAACGAAGTCAGTCAAGTTCTAGAAAATTTAGCTTCAGCAAATGCTTAATCTGGGCTGCACTCGTCACACACTGGCGAGTTGGAATGGCTCAGCTTCAAAAACATAAATTCTGGCTAAGTCTGGAATGTCCAACTCGCCACTGTCAGGTGGGAATGGGTTGCGAGTTGGACCTTGAAAAATTGAAGATTTGGCTAAGTGCTGAGGCTTGAACTCGCTAGTGTCAAGTGAATATTGGTGGCGAGTTCAGTCTTGAAAATCTGAAAATTGGCTAAGTCCTAAAGCTTGGACTAGCTAGTGCTTGGCGAGTTAAACATGAAGATTTCAGCCAAAAATACAATTTTGGCTAAGTATGGGATGTTGAACTCGCCAATGCTTGGAGAGTTGACAGAGGTAGATCTGAGTACTTAGCTTGTAAAATCCTCAGTTCTTGATGTTTTGGTTTCAGTTCTTCAGTTCTAGGCCTAACTTGCAGTCTTCATGTTTGTTTGCTCCAAAATGCTCCGAATTGACCCAAAGTGCTCCAAATTTCTCCAAAGTTCCTAAAACGCTTCAAATGCTATGCAAATGCAAGAATGATCCTAATTGGACTCTAAAATGCAAAGTATGGAATGTAAATGAATGAAAACATATGCAAACTATGAAGCTAAAATGGGCAAAATGCATGAATATCAAGAAGCATCCTAGAGTTAACAAACAAGCAAAAACAGCAAAAACAAACATCAAGGATAATGCAATGGAAATTACAATAGTGGATGGAGTTTGGTGCCTCAAAATTCAAAAAGATGAGCTGTGGAAGCGTTCATCTCGTCAAGGGTGTAACTCACCGGGTTGATGATGGGTGCTGGAGCTGGATCATTGAGTTGCTCAGGAGTTAGGCTTGGCTTGCCGGTTGGAGTGTCGAGTTGAGGCTGCGAGTGGCCGTATCTCAACCTCGACATTGCTTCTCTGCTGGGCCTTTTCTTCCGTATGACCCTGGCTTCAGCTGAGGAGTGGCGAGCTGGTTCTAATTGAGATAATCCATGAGTGTCTTCAGCTGAGACTGAGTGCCTCCTTGGAAGGTTTAAAGCCTGTCCTGGGGGTAACTCACCGCTGAGCCGTTCCTTTATTTCGTTCATTTCCTTCCTCATCTCCTTTCTTTCCTTTGCCCACTCGCTTTTCTCCTTTGTGAAGCCTTTTACCTTCTTCACTAGCCATTTCCCAAGCTTCTGCAACTTCCTAATTTGCTTGTGAGCTTCTTGAGCTAGGATGCCCATTTGCGGCTGACTGAACTCCTCAAAGAAATATGCTTCTGCTCTCCTTTCTCAATTTTAGCTTGAGCATAGGCGTCTTCTTGCTATGGCATAACCTGACTGAAAAGATGCAGAGAATACGCAAATTCCACATTCTGGACTGATCCCAGCGAGCTCAATTCAGTGCATGGCAGTATGATTCTTGCATTGTTGTCTGCTGGGTGGAAAAGATTGTACACCAACCTTCCATTTTTGTCTTTCCAGCCCAATACTTCTAAAACCTTGAGAGAGTGATCATCCATAAACCTTGGCTCTACCACTCCAGCCTCATCCAATCTAACTCCGCAAATAGTCAGGATGGGAGTTATGACTCCACCTATGCAGATTGCCTTTGGTTTACGCCTTTTGGCTTGAAGCACTGCTTTATGCCTGTAAACAGTAAATTGATTAGCCAAAGCATAAGCTAAACCAGCGTTAGCATCATCTACCAACAATTGTCTTCCACTAGGCATTGTTCTAATTAACTCATTCAAAGCCATGTCTAGCATCTGGGTTTCGCCTAAGTTGATAGGGCCTGGAGTCGGCCTTGAATATATCAAGTTAGCAATAACTCGCCTAGCACAATTGATTGCTGGGTTCCTTATCCTGTTTCCCTTGTTTCTTGATGGAATGAAGGGGGTAGTCCCACTAAGCATATACCACACATCATGTAGCTCCTTGTCATCTATGTTGGGGAAAGCTGCAGCGCCTGGTGGAAAACCATACAGCTCCTCCATTTGCTTGAAGGTGAAAGTATGCTGCTGATTGTGTACCTTGAATGTTATAAATCCAGCTTCATTCTCCTTAAGTAAGGCCATAGTGGTGGTTTTGTATTTGTGAACCTCTACGGTGGCTAAGAACTGAGCTGACTCCTCCTCATACCCGTCACACACCATAGTTATCATTTGAGAAAGCCCACAAGCCTCCAATATTATATCCATATCTTCGGTTATCCCCATCTTTTCCAGAATCGATCTATGGGGGTAAATTGTACCCTTGAGCCCATCTGTGAAATCACTTTATATGCTTCGCTTGGGCTAAGCTTTTTCTTTGACGCCTTAGCTCGCGAGTATACATCCCTCTCATTCAGAATTATAAATACTTGATCCTCTGTATACCCATCTCTCATCAACCTTTTGAGGTTACTGATGAACTCAGTATCTCGCTCATTTACGTTCATTGGAGAACCTTCTTTCTGTGTCTCATCCCTCTCATTCTCTTCAAAGCTAGCTCTTAGCGTCTCCCCTTCACTCTCTGAAGGATCAGCTATCGCCTTACCATTGTCTACTGTTGGCACAGCATATTCCTCATCATCTGAAAGCTCAACTCGCTGGGCAGAGGGACGAGCTTGAGTGCAAGTTGCTTCTTCGTCAGAACTCTCATCACGCAAGATCAATTTTCTTCTGCCCTTCTTGCCTTTCTTAGGCTTCTATTTTGTTGTTGTTACAACGTCATCCTACATGTGTCTTTGTTCTTTATCTCGCCTCCTCTCTTTCATGAAGGCGTGGTGACGAGCTCTCTACCAGATTCTGTCTGCCATGGATGGTTGGGGAGACAAGGGCTGACACAAGTATTGGTAAAACCATGTGCTCGTTGTTCCTACTCGCTATACCACTCCAAAACCAACCACAAATTCTTTGCTCCATTCTGCACCACTCGTTCATTTTCTTCAAACTAGCCACAAGTTTTCTACTTCATTCTGCACCACTCATTGATCAACTCGCCAGTACTGTAGCAACAAAGTGACTTCGACCTTCTAGATGCTCTAATTGGGCTAGACTTCAAGCCCAACTCGCTGGTGGATCTCAAGACCCCTTACTATGCTTTTGCTTGATGTGGCTAACTCGCTGCTTGGACTGGTGAGTACTGTTCATGTAACCTAGAATTTTTAGCCTGAACCGCAACTGCTCAGTGACTGTTCCTTTCCCTTTTCTGATCAATTTCATGCATGACAAAGAAAAGAAGCAAGAAATATATCTAAGGAAGGCTTAGTATGAGCTAATAAGTGATTTTTGCAAGATCAAACCAAAGTAGCCAAAGAGAATGAATGATGTACTTGAGTGATTAAGTAGGATGAGTAATAGAGGATCATTAAATTGTTCTCCATGATTTGTCTCCTATGCCATCACTTACTTAACACATCATCATCAACCTAGTAAGCAAGCTCTATACTCAAAGACTAAATGACCACAAAATCAAATTTAGGAAAAATATTCTAGTAATGTAGAGAAAAACTTGTAAATAAAAGCAAAGGATATATAAAAAGGATAATCATGGGATTGCCTCCCAAGTACGCTTGTTTAGAGTATCAAGCTCAACTCTTAACACTTTAGCTTAGTGTGGTTTTGGGAGAGGAAACAAAGTTCCCTCCTCTTCATTCTCAGCTTTTGAATCCTCATTCGGCTCAGTTACTGTAAAGCTTGGACCTTCAATCGTTGGCCTCCTTGATTCTTCGTTTAGATCAAACTCCAACTTTTCACTACCACCCAAATCCAGCTCAATGGTCTCGTTCTTGACATCTATTATTGCTCCGGTTGAAGCTTGAAATGGCTTTCCCAAAAGTAGTGGGTCCTAAGGCTCTTCGTCCATGTTAATCACTATGAACTCAGTAGGGATTTCAACATTACCAATTCTGATGGGCAAATTCTCCAGCAGGCCATGTGGTGAGTGTGTACTCCTATCAGCTAGCACAAGAGACAGCTTGCTAGGCTTGTAGTTATTGAAGCCTAGCCTCTTTGCTACTGTAAATGGCATCAAGCTTATAGAGGCTCCCAGATCACATAACCCCTTCTTAAAATGGAGATGACCCAATGAGCATGGTAGGGTAAACGTTCTTGGATCCTCTAGCTTCTTCAACATAACCTTAACTTCAGCAATAGCTTTACACTCATAGCTCTCTATATCCAAACCTTCAACTGAGTGAACCTTCTCTTTGATGGCCTTCTTCAAAAATTTTTGATATTGGGGAATTAGAGCAAACTCATCTAGCAGTGGAATTTTCAGCTCAACCTCTTTCATTTGCTTCTCAAAAAGCTCTCTGTATTTCTGCTTTTGATCATTCTTGAGGCGAGCTAGGAAGGGTGCCTTAGGTTTGACAGTATTGGGGTTCAGAATTGTGGGTTCGAAAACTGGTTTTGTAGCGTCTGCAGGCTCAACTCGCTAGTCTGACTCACGAGCTTGACTGGCGAGTTGGCTTGGGGTGATTTTCCAGCTTGTTTTCTCTCCCCTTCTTGATTCACATTGTCCTCAGTGTCCTTAGTCTGTGCAGCTCGTTGTGGAAGTTCTTTATCGCTCCTGAGTGTAATGGATTGAGCTGTATACTCCTTCGGGTTCTGAACAACTTTACCTAGTAATTGACCCTGAGTCTTAACTGATGCAGAAGTTTGCTAGATTTCAACATACTTGAGCCTAGCATTCAAGGTCTCAAACTTGCAATTCAAGTCATTATGAGAGGTGTTTATCTTATCACTCAAAGTCTTCAACTCTTTGCGACTAACTGAATCTGATTCACTCGTCCTTCACTCAGTACGATCATAGTCTTCCCCATATTGGCCATCAACAAGTGCCAAATTCTCAATTAACTCTCGACCATCGTCCACGTCTTGGTTCAAGAAATTCTCGTTGCTAGCTGTATCCAATAGATAAAAAGTGGCTAGGGTTTTTTTGCATATTCTAAAATTTGTATTTATATGTAGGTTAACTTTGTGGTTCAATTGTTGGATAATTTTGGTTTAGCACAACCCAGTTTAATTTTCGGAGGAGGAGACTTCACGTGAACATTCTTAAAAAATCAATTCTCTAATAATATATAAGATTATCTTTTGGGAATTTCATGTAAAATACCTCTTTTTAAAAAGAAATTGTAGAAAATGTCATTTTTTCATACCTTGTCCCGCATACCCTCTTTTCATCACGAAAAGACTATTTTGGCCTTGAGAAGAGCGGTCAATAGGCTGACCCTAATTAACGGGTAGGAGAAACGGGTAAGACTTGAAGAAGTGTCGAAGAGTTGAAGTTGTTTCGAAGAGAAGAAGAAAGCTTGAAGAAGTTTCCAAAAAAGGTAAAAATTCAAACATATGGGTAGATTACGATTAGTTCATCTATGCAAAATGGAATTTTTTTTCTTCGATCTAAGGGTTAGTTCTAGGTGAAATTGCTATTCTAATATTTTCTTCGATTGTAAGGGTTATGTCCACTTGGTCAAGATAACCAATTTATATGTCCACATGTTGTTGAAGTGGATCCACATTTAAGTGATATACCCTCCAATTCACAGGTAAATATGAAAGATATTGATTATCATAATATGACCATAAGTAATTTCTAATACTCTAAAATTTTGAACTTTGTAATCAGCAAGAAGAGGGTTTGAGGACAAGAAAGTGCAAGGGTAACGATGTGGCAAAGGCGTCTTCTCCACTTCGCTCAAAGCGTACCAGGGTAGCACATGTGTTCTTAGATTGTGCTAGTTTGGCCGTGTCTATTGATGTTAACTATTTTTTCCATGTCTGATAGCATTAATAGCTATTTAGTCCATGTCCACGTAAAATGAGACATGTTAACCAAATGAGTATGGTCACAAATGTGTCGTCATATAATCTACAAATCAGTCCATGTCTTTATACTTACATGAATCTTTGTCTATGTCTACAAATCTAATTTCACCTTGCCGGCAATGAGAAATAATTACGTTCTATAATCTAGTTGCGTGAATGGATTATCTAATTCAGAATATGACGATTATGATGTCGATTGTATTTTATTTTTGATGTGTTATGTCCATGTCTCTAGTTGAATTGTAATAAACACAATGCTCATATATGTTTTTTTAATAGCTATGTTCATATAATTAGAAGAGTACATTCTTTATTATGTAGTTGTGTGGAAATCAGTGTCCACTACATAACAAGCACGTGTTAATTTATATCCGAAGGGAGGCAAGGTAAAATGGTTCGATCAGGTAGAATATGGTATTTTCAAGTGGGCGAGAGGGTATTTTTATAAGAAAACATAGAGGGGGTATTTTACACAATTAGTTTGAAAAAGAAGGCACTCGAGACAATTTTCTCTTTTTTTTTTTTGTCAACACAATTTTCTCTTATCTTTGATAAATCATATTCCTATTTGAATATTATATCTTTTCTTTATAAATCAAACATAATTAATTCTCAATTTATCATAAACTCTTATTCATCATAAACATTTATTAAATTTTCAGTTTTTCTTTCGTTACATAGTATTTTATTTTATTTTCTTACTTTTACCATATCGATCGTAAATAACTTACTTATTCCAATTGTTTTCACAAGAGAAATCAATCCAGTTTTATATCATTGTAATATTAGGGTGTAAATTACGAGACTATGAAAATCATTTTAATCAATTGAGATGGTTTTGGTCGATGAAGAGTTTAGTATAAACTTGTGTGTAGAAGTGACTTTTCTATGCTTTTTTGGAAAAAAAATGTTTTGTTGAAATTTTTTAATTTTGTTCAAATAACATGAAACTAATGATGTCGAAAAGAATCTCTACATTAATGATTTAAAAAATATATACAAAATAGTCAAACATTTGTTTATGTTTTTGTGTTACATTCATATACTTATAAAAATAAAATCAATACAAAGTTTTTAAAGATTTAAATCCTGTTTTTTTTTTTGTCAACATTGGATCGACAAGGCCTAATCCATAGCCTAAAGTCCACTCCTAAAATTTCTTTTTTAAGCAACCATAATGCAACAGGTAGGAATCCAACCATGGTGTCAAGTCATTAGCTGGATCATCATAACCACCAGATTGAGAGTAACTCAACATTTTTCTATTTTCTTCGAAATGTTAGAATTCACATATTAATGAAATAAAAAGTCAATGTAAAATATGTATCATGTCATTTGCCAAAAGATTACACCAATAATATTTTCAATACATAAAAAAAGGTTTCAAAAGCATAGCCATATAATATTATTAGTTAAATGGAAGGTCAATGAAAGCAATTATCACATATTGAATTTTATTAATTGGTGTTTTATGATGATACTTTTGGATTTTAATATTTTGTTTGCAATCTTAAAATTATTTCTCATATAATAAAAGTGTAGCATTAACTTAAACACTGAGTTAGTTCATTTTAGCCTATAAAATATTATAACAAATTTGTTATTAGAAAGATATTATGATAAAATAAAAGTATAATCACATTATAATTTTAATAAAAAATAGAGCAATTTTAAGAAATGCCCTTTTTGACATGTCTCTTTTCAAAAAATATCATCTCATGTCTATTTTCCTCTGTCAATTTTCAAAGAAAATAATATGTTTTGAAAAGTAGCATGTCAAAAAGGCATTTTTGAAATTCCCCAAAAAAATAAAAGATATTAGATAACAAAATGAAATAATAAATAATGATCAACGTTTAACAAACTAACTAATGTTATCATCTTTTAAAAAACTAAATATCTAATTAGTTATAACATTAATTAAATTATATATTGATAAATATATTTGCATTTTAGTTGAATTATATATCAATAAATTAATATAAATATCATCTTTTACATAATAAAAACGTAGTATTAACTTAAACATCATCTGTAAAAATTGATTTTGTAAAGATCATAATAAATTTTTGGTTTTTCACAACCAAAAACATTCAATAAATTAGTTTTCTAGAGCAACAAAAGCAAACAATAAACATTGAATACATATGGATTAATTTCAGTGTTATGAATACTTTCTAGAGCAACCAAAGGTGTTGCCAATCACACCCAAAATGTAACAACTAAAATGATGAAACGGTTAGCAATTGATTTAAGATTTTCTCAAATCTAGTCCTTATGTTATAAAAGTACTAGTTACAAAACGCGTAAACGCATTAGCTGTCGTCTTCCCTAATTGTGAAGGAAACGCAAAACGCTCCAAAATCTACTAAATTTACAAAGTTACCCCGTTGACCTAGACCTATTTAAATACCTCTCTCATTCTACCCAAAATACAGCTGTTTGTTTTCCCCATTTCGGTCATCGGAGAAAAGGTTGCAATAATTCTCCCAAGTTTCCTCAAAACCCTAACGCAAATCTCTCGATCTTCTTCGATCTGGTAAGCTTTCGATTCTTGAGGCATATCTATTTTGATGATATCTGAATTTTTTTTCATGGTTCGCTTAAGATTCGAGGTTTGAGCTCTGTTTAGATACCGGAATCTGTCGATCTAGGGCTTTGAGCCATGACAACGAATTTCCTTCAATATATCTGTGGTTATTTCGTGCTCTAGGTCCTAGGACCTGTTGGTTCATATGTTCTGATTATCGGATCTTTGATTTGGGTAGTTGATCTTCTTCTTCGTTCTGGATTTAAGTTATTTCTTATGAAATTGTGATATTTGATTTGTCTTTATGAAGGATGTTATACGAATCTCTTCGTTTTTAATCCTGAAATTCAATCAATCAGTTTCTTAACTTTTGTATTTGAGACTTTGATTTTTGTATTTGTGGGCTATGAAACATATTGAATAAAACCGTTCTTTTTTGTAATTCACCTGTATTTCTATGTTTTTATGTTCTAATTTGGTTCATGTTCCTGAACTTGCCAGACTGAAGATGTCAGACGCTTTGAATATGACCCTCGATGAAATTGTCAAGAGGAGTAAGAATGCAAAATCTGGAGCTGCAAGGTCTGGAGGTAAAGGAATTTCCCGCCGTGGCCGTGGACCTCGTGGTGGACCCAATGGTTCTTTAGGAGCTGGACTTGTACGCAAAGGTCCACTTGCTGTAAATGCTCGGCGATCATCTTTAATTAACAAGGCAAGCTCAAAATCTGGGATCTTCTATGTGTATGAATTTTCTGTGCCACCAGATACCTAAGCATATTGAATCAGTGCTTAAACTAAAAGATTGATGCTCTCTATATGGTCTATGTTCTTGAAGAAGCGGGTTTTTCTGTCACATTATTAGCACTCCAAAATTTTGTCTCGGAGGATACTGAACCATACTACCATGCCTGAAAACAAGGATCCACTAACATCTTGTAGTTTATGGAGACGATTTCACTTAGAAAAACCTCGTAGACCTGCAATTTTTGGTTGATTTAGTTGTTCTATGGTTAAAGTCTGGGGAATTCGACTGGCATGCATAGATGTGAAGTTTTTCGGTTGATATTGTCACTCACTATTGTTTTACTAAGAAGCTTCAATATGCTAAGTAGTCCACATAAGAAAAGTCTGCAAATATGTGCTGTCTTGTGGTGTTTTGGGGAGAATTTCAGCAATTTCCTTAATACTAAACATGATCTATGATGGCTTACCCCCTTTTAAGTGGGGTATTTTCAACATGCATGAAGTTCATGATGGGCCACATCTGGAATTTTTTTTGAAGTGATGGTAGTCTCAGTTTTATTTCCTTGGTCCAAGCACTTTGTTTTTGGCACCAGAGACTGACTGATTGATAGCACCAGTGTGTGATTCATGTGAAGTTGATCAAAATTTCTTGTTTCCGCCCGTTTCATTTGGTTCTCCTTCGATGGTTCTTGACTACTGCTTCCTGGAGCTCTTTGCTTGACTCCTTTAGTACTTTCAGGCAAATGGGTGGTTTCACCTCTTTCAAGAGATTTGTTTCTTAATGTGGCTATCAAAATTCTTCTACCAGACCCTTCCTTTGTGCTGACTTGATCTGTTCTACTGCATAGCGTGCCCGCAGGGAGAGGAACATGCAATGGCAGAATCAGAAGGATTTGTTTGAAGAAAGTCTGAGAGCTGTTGGTGTATCAGGAGCTGAAGTTGGAACCACGGTCCATGTTACTAACCTTGATCAGGGAGTGACAAATGACGATATAAGGGTATAGCCTGAAATCCACTTTCTCGTGCTTTTGTCAATTTGGTTGTTTGAGGAGATTTTTAGAAGTAGTTTGTACACTCCTATGGGATTCAGGAACTCTTTGCTGAACTTGGAGAGGTGAGAAGATATGCAATTCACTTTGACCAAAACGGGCGTCCAAGTGTAAGTTCGAACTAAGTCTTAATTTCTGTATTAGTTTTGTACCGCTGTGTTGCGATATTTGACATCTGATATTATTGCTTCATAAAGGGCTCGGCTGAAGTTGTGTATATGAGAAGAAGTGATGCATTTCAAGCTGTAAAGAAATACAACAATGTACTCTTAGATGGAAGGCCTATGAAACTAGAGATTCTTGGTGGAAATACTGAGGCTGCTCCACTTGCAGCTCGTATCAATGTAACTGGATTGAACGGAAGGACAAAGAGGAGTGTTGTTATTGGGTACGTTGCCTTACGGTTCTTGGTATTTCCATTTACAGAAAATAGTTTTGAGTATATGTGATGATTGCGCAAGGACTAACAATGGAATAATCAATGCTTCTTGCAGACAAGGAAATAGAGGTGGCAGAGTAGGAAAAGGAAGAGGTTCAGCTACTTCTGCGAGACGACCTCCAATGTAAGTATTGAAAAGAATCTGAGCTCTCACTGTCATATCAAACGCATTGGATCTATCATCTTATTTTGTTCTTTATTAGTAGTAGGCAGCAAAACCAACAAGGAGGTGTAAGAGGTGGTCAAGGTGGGTTTCGTGGTAGAGGCCGAGGTGGCAAAGGGAGTAAAAGCGGTCGAGGTGAAAAGAAACCGGTGAAGTCAGCTGCAGACCTAGATAAGGATCTTGAAAGCTATCACGCAGAAGCTATGAACATCTCTTAAGTAGAAGCTTCTTCTTTTATTCTAAAGCATTTGCCAAGTCCTGTGTTTGGTTTTGATTTCTGATTAGGTTGGACTCTCTGCTTTACTTTTGTTTCTTTTCCTTGTTTCATCGTTGAAGTTGTAAATGAAAATGCTATTACTTTCCTATTTTTTTCTATATTTTGCAATTTTACCATATATTTTAAACTTTTAAAAATTGATTTGGATTCTGTTGGTGCAAAGTGTCGTCATGCTGAAGGAGTCGACAAGTATAAGCAAAGGAGAAGTTGTTGGAGTCAAGACCAGTGCTTAGGAAGTTAGTTGAGTCAATAATGATTGTTTGTGATCAATTATTAGTCAGCTATGTTTCAGTAATTGTAGGAAGTTGTTTTGGTTGTAAAGCTATTTATAAAGCTACGGGGTACGAGATTATTTATTTTGTAAAATAAACATATATTTATAGTTATTCATATTTATCTATGTGATATTTGTTTGTCATATTGTTTGATTTGTCTATGCAATATATTATTTTTATATATACTTATTATACTAAAAATTATTTTATAATTATGATTTGTGTTGTGCACAAAATATATTTTTTGGATTCATTTTTATTAAGTTTTTGATGCATTACATAATTTGTTTGACTCGTGTTCATTTAGGTTGTTATACACGTGGTTATTTAGGTTTGTAGATTTGTGTATGTTCATTTAGATTTTTATTTATGTGTTTATTTAAGTTCTCAAACTCATGTTTATGTAGGGTTTTAACCCGTATTTATTTAGGTTGTTAGACGCGTATATGTTTAGCTTTTAAATTTAAGACTTGTTCATTTGCAATATATTTATAAATTTTAGTAAACATGAAATAACAAAATTAAAAATACTTGAAATTTAAAAGGAAAAAGTATATATTGTTATATTTTGAGATGAATATGACATAAATTCATACAATATTGTTATATAGATTTTTTGACTCATATTATTAAGGTTCTTAGATACTTGTTCTTTAAGTTTTTAGATTTGATTTAGATATTTTATATCCGTTTTTATCTAAGTTCTTAGACTCATTCATTTAGGTTTTTAAACTCATGTTCATTTAGCTTTTTAAACTCGTGTTCATTTAGATTGTTAGTTGGACTCGTATTCATATAGGTTTTTAGATTTGTGTGCGTTTACTTTTTTATAACTTTGTTCATTTAAGTTCTTAGATTCATGTTCATTTTGGTTTTCAATTTGTATTCATTTCAGTTGTTAAACCCGTGTTCATTTAACTTTTTAGACTTATATTCGTTTAGATTGTTAGACCTATGTTCATATAGCTTTTAAATTTGAGATTTATTTATTTGCTATAAATTTATAATTTTAAGTAAACATGAAATAACGAAATCTAAAATATTCAAAATTTAAAAGCAAATAAAAATATATATTGTTATATTTTGAAATAAATATAACAGAAATTTGTTTGACTTGTGTTCATTTAGGTTATTAGACACATAGTTATTTAGGTTTGTAGATTTGTGTAGGCTTATTTACGTTATTATATCCGTGTTTATTTAAGATCTTAGACACATGTTCATTTAGGTTTTCTTAACCCGTGGTCATTTAAGTTGTTAGACCCATGTTTGTTTAACTTTGAAATTTAAGGTTTGTTCATTTGCTATAAATTTATAATATTTAGTAACCATGGAATAACAAAATCTAAAAATACTCAAAATGTAAAAGGAAATAAGTATATAAATTGTTATATTTTGAAATGAATACAACATGAATTCAAACATTATTGTTATTTAGGTTTTTTTCCTAATATACTCTGAAACTCGGTTATTCCTCTCTAATACTTTCTTCTGTCTATTCCTTTCTTTCCCGCTTTCAAGCTGAAGGAAGAAAGTAAATCTTTATTTAGGTTCTTAGACACATCCAGAGATCGAGTTATACTGCCTACATTATGTAGAAACTTGGCAAATAGGTCGACCAGTTGGCTTAGTGTTGACAAAAAAAAGACACTTGTTATTTAAGTTTTTAGATTTATGTTTATTTAAATTTTTATATCCGTGTTATTTAAATTCTTAGACCAATATTTATTTCAGTTTTTAGATCCCTGTTCATTTAAGTTTTAGATACATGTTCATTTACATTTTTAAACTCGTGTTCATTTACATTTTTAGTTAGACTCATGTTCATAATAATTAATTTTTAAGGTAACTTAAATCAGTTTTGTATATTTTCGATTAACAATATTAATTTAAAGCATGCAACTTCAAAGTTAATATAATAGTATGTGTTTTTATTATATATCCAACTTATAAATTATATTTGCAAAAATATTATCTTATTTTATTATATATATATATATATATATAAATATATACGAATTATAAATTTTATGTGAAAACATATTAGAAAAATGAAAAAAAATAATATATTACCTAGATACTATAATGGTTGATTATAAAAGGTGAATGTTAATGGTAAAGAGATGAATGATAATGGTAAAAAGATGAATGATAATGGTGAAAAAAATGTAATATATATATATATATATATATATATTAGAAAGTAGTGTTTTCTAAATAAAATCAATATTAAATACAAATGTAATGTATCACTATCCATGATATACGAATCTTCTAATTAAATGTAAATATTAAATACTACATCTACAATATATCTATATATTCAATGTAAATATATACTTATTAACTTATACCAAATTATATAGTTTCCAATTTGCCAAAACTTTTACTTAATTTTGGTATTATAATCAATACAGAAGTCGATAAAATGAAAACAAAAAATAATTCGATCTCGCAACAGATATTTCATTAATGTTGTATTCGTTTATCGGAATAAAATGAACTTAACTTAATTTTGTATCATATAACAAATAAAATTAGATCACGGTTTATATCTTACAAATTAATTTAGGAGTAACATTAAATTAATATTCAATTCAATGGATCGAATTTACTTAAATTTCGGGTAACATAAAATATTTGAATTTCATATACGATTAAATTTGATTCTCAAAATATATTCAACTAATATTAATTTTATATCATATGAAGTTATATCATATCCTGTGATTTAATAACAAATATATTCAATTACTATTAATTACTATTAATTACATGATTTATAATTAATGTAAATATATCACGAATTATATTTTAAAAATTAATTGTAAACCATAATTTAAGTATAACATTAAATTAATATTGATGTAAATGATCAAATTTACTTAAATTTTGGGCAACATAAAATATTTTGATTCCATAAACTATTAAATTTGATTCTTTAATATTTTTTTCAACTATTTGATTCTTTAATTGTATTCAATTACTATTAATTTTGTATCATATGTATTTATTTTATATCCTGTAACCGTTGATTTGTATATTTAATTCTG
Source organism: Lepidium africanum (assembly GCA_900406405.1). Taxonomy (NCBI): domain Eukaryota; kingdom Viridiplantae; phylum Streptophyta; class Magnoliopsida; order Brassicales; family Brassicaceae; genus Lepidium; species Lepidium africanum. The sequence continues at coordinate 18,268 of OVAX01003004.1, forward strand.
GAGGAACAATAAAAATTTTAATACTACTACATTTCTGTAACCGTTGATTTTTATATTTTCCTATTCATTACAAAATGGAAACTATACAATTGTACATTAAATTATTCGATTATAAATAAGCAATAGAATAACCGACTTCTTAAAATTTACTATTTTTTCTGTAAATAATATACTTTTATTATGCTATATTTAATTTAAATGTCAAAAGGTATATATTGTAATGAATACAGATTTCATAATCAATACATTTTTTGTAATAATTTTATAATAAATAATTGTACATTAAATTATTCGATTATAAAGAAGGAATAGAATAATCGATGCCAAAAATTAACTATTGTTTCTATAAACAATATACTATTATTGTGCTATATTTAATTCAAATGTTAAAAGTATAAATTGTAATGCTAATGGATTTCCAAATATACATATTATCATTCAATGCTAATAGATTTCGAAATATACATATTATCATTCAATGCTAATAGATTTCGAAATATACATATTATCATTTAATGCTAATAGATTTCGATTAACTCTAATATGATGAAAACGACATATATGAATAAATATCTAACCATATATTTTTATTTATTTATTGATCTCATGATTATTATGTAATCAAGTAAAGTGTAAAACTAATTATCATATTTTCATTAGTTTAAAATAATTATATGTCGCAAAACAGACTATTGATTACATGTTTATAACTATGAGAATGAATTTTTAGGTATATGGAATCTATCACCAACATGGTATTGAGGAATTTCATAGTTCACATTGATCAAAGAATATCACAATATCACAAAATTATTCACCTGAAATAAATTTAGCTTCAATCAATCATTTGGGAAAAATTAAGATGTGAAATGTTGTTCAACCACCAGTCCATTTTTTGCATTCATGTCTCTCATCATGGACATCTTATATTTAAAAGAACTTGAACTTTTTATGTTATAATTGGTAGTAACCTTCTAAGGATAATAGTTTTTAGATAAACTTCAAAAATAAAAAAGTGTGTTAGTTTTAGGTTATAAAATAACAAACACATAAATTTAATAAATACAATTTTAAAAATATATTGTCATAAATACAATTTCATAATTTATAAAATTTGGGCTATCAATTTTACTATTTTCTAAATCAACTAAGATAGTACAAAATATAGCTCAGAAATATAACTTAGAAACCTTTAAAGGGTAAAACCTTTTAGATAAACTGCAAAAATGAAAAGTGTATTAATTTTAGGTTATAAAATAATAAACACGTAAATTTAATAAATTCAATTTAAGAAATATATATTTTCATAAATACAATTTTGTAATCTATAAAATTTGGACTATCAATTTTAGTATTTCCTAAATCAAACTAATATAGTAAAAATATAGCTTAGAAATATACCTTATAAACATTTAGAGGGTAAAGATTTATAGATAAACTGCAAAAATGAAAAGTGTGTTAGTTTTAAGTTATAAAATAACAAACACGTAAATTTAATAAAATAATAATAATAACCATAGTATTACTAAATACCTAGAAACCATAGGGAAATAATGTGAGAATAATTTTTTTATCTATAGTAAAAAATTATAGATATAATTTTTAGGCACATCTTTCTTTCTTAGTTTCATGCTGGCCTAATAAGTAATACATTTCCTTACAAAATATATTACTTTTCATGTTTGTTATTTAAGTTGAGTAAATTCATAAACATTTAGAAAATAGTTGATAAAAATAACTTATGTGCTCATTAAGTAAAACCAGTTCAATAGTCTAGCCATATTCTTTTGTAAAGATTTTCGAGACCCGAATAATCTTGACTTTGATACTCCATTGTTAGCTCATGGTTTGAGAATAGAAATGGAATGAAGAACCATATCTTTTAAAAACTTCCGAAAATTAAAAAGGTGATTAGCTTTATGTTTTGTTTTGTTTGGACTAAGCTAGCACCAAAACCACACTTTTATAGAGGGTGTGAGACATATCAAGATAATTAAATATGTTGTTCAAATATGGGAATAATATCTGTCACGCTCAAGTAATTCCGTAATTAGTATATTCATTTGATATTATACTTATTTTTAAGGTAATAGTATATAATTTTATCATTTCAGTTTTTAAGAGTCAAAACAATTTTGGTAACCAATTTATTAATACACATAATCAAGGCAACAATCAGAATATATACTTATTTTTTATATCTCGAATTAATATTGATTTGAAATACTTGTTCTTTGGAATTATGTACAATCAATATNGAAATACTTGTTCTTTGGAATTATGTACAATCAATATAAATTGATTACACTCTGATTTAAGTCCCAAATTTATGTGATATACTAAATCAAAATGGTTTTACGCATTTAATTTATAATCTCGGAATATAATTTATAATCTCGAGATTTAATACTAAACTTTGACTTAACATATATGATGTGTCGGATAATAAATGTCTTTTAGGTCAAGGGATTTCCGAAATTAACCTTTTTTATACATTAAACAAAACACTAAATATCTGCAAGGTTATTTTCTTAAAAAGTTATGTTTTTATTATATAGAAGATTTGATCCATTGAATAAGAGCAGAGAACTATTTAGCGTATAACAGAGCACTTGATATTACAAATTGGTATCATGGCTCTGTTTTTTTAAACCTTGAATTGTTCTAAGAAAGATGCCATATCTTCAAGTGAGAGAGAGATGGGAGATAATAAAATGAAACTACCTCAGTTCGATGGGCATTGGGATCATTGGAGTAAAGTGATGGAAAACTTCTTCTGGGCAAGAGGTTTATGGATTATCATCGAAAATGGATTTGAAGAACCACCAACCACGACCGTACTTACTCAGGAACAGAGACACAACTCGACGATGCAAAGACAAACAATCATAAGGTAAAGCATTACCTCTATCAGGCGATTGACAGCGTGACTTTTGAGCAGATTTTGGACCGGAAAACGTCCAAGATCATATGGGATTCAATGAAGAGAAGTTTGGAGGAAATGATCGAGTGAAAAGATCTCTTCTGCAGAAGTTGAGAAGGGATTTTGAGCTGTTGGAGATGAGGGAATCTGAGAGGGTGGAGGAGTATTCCAAATCAAATGAGAAGCAATGGTGAATTCATAGAGGATACAAAGGTGGTGGAGAAAATCCTGAGGACGTTGAGTGAAAAGTTTATGTATGTAGTGGTGTCAATCGAAGAGTCAAAAGACATTAGGAAAATGACACTGGAAGAATTGCAAAGCTCTCTTGCAGTTCACGAACAAAAGTTCAGAAGACAAGAAAAAGGAGATGATCACGTCTTAAAGGTTTCGTATGGAACCATAGGAAGAGGAGTTAGTAGAGGTGGCAGAGGACGAGGTCGAGGGAGATCGTTCGATAAAAGCACAGTGGAGTGTTTTAAATGTCACAAACTAGGACATTTCAAAAATGAGTGTCCGATGTGGGAGGAAGAGGCAAATTACGCAGACTTTGAAGACAGAGAAGAGATGCTTCTAATGGCCTACATCGAAGAAGAATAAGATGTAGAGAAGTCTGATGTGAATCTGGAAGATGCAGAGATGATGATGATGGCATACTATGAGGTTAATTTAGAGGAAGCTGAGATGATGATGATGATGGCGTGTACTGAACAAGAAGAGACTTTGAGGAAGAAAGCTTGGTTTCTTGATTCAGGTTGCTCAAACCACATGAGTGGTAATCGAGAACTGTTCTCAAACCTGAACTTAGAATTCAAGCACTCGGTTAAACTTGGAAATGATAAGAGTATGGAGGTGGTTGGCAAAGGAAGTGTGAAAATGGTCTTACACAATGTCTCTTACAATATAAGTGAAGTGTATTACATTCCTGAACTCAAGAATAACCTCTTAAGCTTGGTCAGTTACAAGAAAAGGAAATAACTATCATCATAAAGGCAGGCTTCTGCAAAATCTATCATGATGAAAAGGGTCTAATAGCTGTGAGTAAGATGAGAAGGAACAGAATGTTTATGCTAATCGATCAAAGGAATGGTCAAGATGGTCAATAGAGGTGTTTGACAATGGTTACAGAAGATGTGGGAAAATGTGGCATGAACGATATGGTCATCTCAGTCACCGAGGGATGACAACTCTGCAAAATAAAAACATGGTACGTGACTTACCTGTTTTTGATGCTCAAAAATTCACATGTCCAAACTGCTTGGTGGGGAAGCAGCCACGAAATCCAATTCCTAAAAGCAGCTCATGGAGAGCCAAAGCAGCACTAGAGTTGATTCATTCGGACATTTGTGGTCCAATTCATCCCACATCCACCAGTGGAAGAGGTATATTGTCTGTTTGATCGATGATGTTAGCAGGAAAGGTTGGGTGTATTTCTTGAAGGAAAAATCAGAAGCTTTTGATCACTTTAAGGTGTTCAAGAAACGAGTAGAAACAGAGATAGGAAAAAGCATCAAGTGCTTGAGAACAGATCATGGAGGGGAGTATACCTCTAATGAGTTCTCAGATTTTTGCAAAGAAGAAGGTATCCGGAGACAGCTTACTACGGCTTACACCCCTCAGCAGAATGGAACTGCAAAGAGGAAGAATCGAACAGTGATGAACATGGTGAGGTCTATGCTATCATCACGGAGAATGCCGAGAGTTCTAGGCTGAAGCTGTAAACTGGACATTCCATGTTCTGAATCGATGTCCTACGTAGCTGTGAAGAATGTCACACCCCAAGAGGCTTGGAGTGGAGTGAAGCAAAGTGTAGAGCATTTCCGTGTATGGGGATGCGTAGATCATGTTTACATAAATGATGAAAAACGAACAAAGCTCGATGACAAAGCATACAGTGTGTGTTCGTTGGTTTCTCTGAAGAATCAAAAGCTTTTCGATTATACAATCTGAAAACCAAGAAAATCATAGTGAGCAGAGACGTGTTGTTTGAGGAATCGAAAGGATGGGACTAGGAAGAATAAGGAGATTCAAAAACTGACTTGACATGGAATGATTCTGATATAGTTGGGAAGAAAGCGCAGATGAGAACAGCGATAGTGGAGATTTTGATATTGATGCAGAACAAGCTGCTGCTGCAGAGATAAATCAGCAGGCGGGAGGTACAGAGGATGCACAAGTCGAAATCAGGGAGGGAAGAGTGAAGAGACCTCCACGATACCTTAGTGATTATATCACTGAGATTGATGATGAAGATCAAGTAAACATGGTCGAGATCAAAGAGATAAATTATTCAACTGATCCAGAAAGTTTTGAGGAAGCTCGGAAAAGCCAGAAGTGGAGAGAGGCCATGAATGAGGAGATGATTTCGATTGTGAAAAATCAGACTTGGAGCCTGTTGCGGAAACAATGATGCAAATCTTAAAAGAAAAAACTAAAGCAATTAAAGGAAGGGAAAGAACACCAGAATTTAACGAGGTTCGGCCAAAAATGCCTACGTCCTCCGAACACTACT
>OVAX01003005.1:0-23693 GCA_900406405.1 Lepidium africanum
TCAAGATAATTCTTTATGGCTTGAAGCACCTGTTAACCAAAGAGTCCAAATGATATCAGATTCATCTTGATTGATTAACATCTGCGTGAATCTTTAAAAGGGTTTAAATATGACAAAAACTCTCTATACTAAGAAAAGAATGAACTATTAATGTAGTACATGATTATGTATATGTAAATGTATAGTTAATCGGTCATTAGGATAAATCATGTTTGATGAAAGACTGACCCCTAAAGATTGAAGAATGCCTTCAGGATCGTTCATGGCCATCCAGCCTATTCGCCATCCTGGTACGAGCCATCCCTTGGAGATGGACCCGAGCGTGACCACAGGAGTAATTGATGCGAACTTTCGCATTGGGACAAAGGGATTGCCTCCAAATACAATATGGTCATAAACTTCATCCGATATTATCATTATTCCAAGTTCCCTAGCCTTTTCAGCCACCTATAATTATGTCACATATTACATATGAGTTCGATTGTTGTATACTATTTTTTAAATATATTTAAGAAATACGCTAATAAATTAATTAAGTTTGTTATATATATATACAAAACTATTGTGTTTTTTCTTCAAGAAGAAAACACAATTAACATTTTGTGTTTTCTAGTAAACTTTATTTGAAGTTTTGCAAACGTAAATAAAAAGAATTTTTTTATTTCTTGAAAATTTGATTAAAAAATACTAATCATGTTATATGTAAGCAATACATTTTTATATAACAAACCTAATAGTAACATTCCAAATACAAACCTGTTGTAGATGGTCATTCGAGTAAACATTCCCACAAGGATTGTTTGGGTTGATCAAAACCATTGCAACGGTATTATCATCTACAAGAGCTTTGAGACCATCAAGATCTATCTGCCATCCATTTTCAGGAACAAGATTGTACTTGCGAACCCGAAGACCGCTAAAGATGGCACGACCAACATAGTGAGGGTAGCCCGGTTGTGGAAGCAGAATGTTGGCGTGCGGATTATTTGCGAGGGCCGCAACAATGATCTCTATCGCTTGGTTACATCCAGCGGTAATGAACACATCATCTGGAGTCAACTTAACGTCAAGATCTTTGTTGAGATACTCTGCGACCGCACTAACAAAAAAAAGAAACTGTATATTATTTTTGTTTCCTAAACATAAACTTAACAATTGCATCGACAAGACATGATCTATAACTTAAAGCCTACTCTCTAAAACCCTTTTTAATTTTCCATCTATAGTGGAAAGTGGTCGAACTCTAATACAAGAATCATTAATTGGGTCATCTAAACCATAAGACTAAAAAAATTTCGGCATATTAAGAATTATTTTAAAATTTTAATATACTCTTATTAAATAATTAATTAATTATGGGCAAAACAAAAAAAAAATTGAAGAAATTTACATCAGAAATACAAGACATCTATCTTTTTAAACAATTTTTCTTCAAAAAAACCTATATTTAAAGAATGGAGAGAGTATAATACATGTAAAAAAAAACTAAATATGTTAAACATATTCTATATGTTTCGTCATATTAAATGTTCTTTCTTTTTGGCCAGACGTCAAACTACATCTTAAAAAGATCACAAAACTAATGGGATGTTTTCAATTACAATTTTTGTACGTAAAATAGATGATGTAATCCCTCACTTATCCATATCATCTAAATTCATTAGAATGTAAACTTAAGTTGAATCAACAAATTCAATTAATAGAAAAGCAATGGATCTGGTATTGTAATATACTTCTTGAAATTGATTAATTGTTTTAGATCAAACCTTCTTGCTTTCAAAATTCCGGCACTAGGTGCGTAAGCGTTAGCTTCGCCGGACTGGACAGCTTTAATGACAGGTAATATGGTTTCGGGGCATGTTTTGAATGGAGCAATAGCACTGGCCTCTCCAGGTCCCGGAAACAAAACTTTCTTATCAGAGCTCGGGTTGCATTTTTCAAACAGCCCAAATGCCATCTTTCTCAATGTAGCCGCAGCCGCATCCTTTAGAAAATCGTTTCCTTTGAACCTCCAAGCGATACGGTTCGCCATCTCTATATGTTCTGCAGCTAGATTGCTCTCTTTTTCTTGGACAGATTGGTTTTATGTCTTGGGTTTTATTGTAGAAGGAAATAATTAAGTAGATCAAGAAATATACCAAAAAGACCCTTGCACTAATTAATACATAAAGATATGATTCTAAGCATCGTATATTAAGACAACAACAAAAATAAATTATTACAGATCGTGCATGATCATCCCATTAATTTTAATCAGTTGCAGTACTAGATCAAAAGTATATAAACTATCATATGAAACGTGTCGATCGATTAATGTTTGAATAATGCACGTTGTTTGCATATATAGTTTGAAGTTAATAAATACAAAAAGAAGAAGAGAAAATATATGTTGGAAAGGAAGAAAGCTAAATAAAAGATGATGAATCACATTTTTCGATTTTATACAATCTCTAGGCTCATACCATCTTCATTTTATTATATAAAAAAAAAAAAAAAGAGCAAAAATCAAGTACTTGAAATGTACTTTTCTTATGAGGAATTTTAAAAAATGTTCTTTTTGATATGTTTTTTTTTTAAAAAGTGTCTTCTCATACCTATTATCTTTTCCAATTTACAAAGGAAATGTTGGTTTTGAAAAAAGACCAAGTCAAAAAAGGGTATTTTGAGATTTCTTCATTTCTTATTAACTTTATCAATACTGAAGCAATTTACTCCAGTGGCATAATCAAATAAATGGTTACATGTAATTAAAGAACAAACATACGAAGAGATGTATTCATATAACATAATTCTTATTATCGTATATTTAAAATAATCCGAGAAATCCATTATCACCACGCAAAGAAAGCAGGTTCGAAGGTGGCTGAACTGAAGACGGATTGTTATTGCCTTCATCTTCAAACCTCATGGCTCTAGTCGAATCCTCATGATTAGCCATATGACAATTCACCATTCCCCATTCACCTACTGTCTTGCACGTACCAACTTCAACCTCTGATGATGGCTCACACGCTTGTTGGTACTCACTTTCCCTTGGAAGAAGAGCCAATGAGTAATCATAACCTATTGAAAGAGGCTTGTGATGATGAGGCTGAAACATTTGTGGTTGGTATTGATGTACACCAATCTCTTCAGGCTTGTTGAGCTCAAATGTTGAGATTCCTTGGTAATTAGAATTGTCATTGCGTATGAAACTACGAGCTTCAAGCCTATTATTGTTGTTGTTGATGCTTGAGCCAACATCATTCACTACTTTGAACAGATTTTTCTTCTTGAACACTCTACAAACAACCCATCCATCTTCCTGCATTGTATATAGATTAACTCATTCAATTTTAAATGGACCATTTCTTTCAATTTTTTTCATGAGTAAGAGAGATATGTATACATACACTAGGGTCTTCGTCAGTGTCTTCAATACGGTACTCGTGCATGATCCAATCTGTCTTTTGTCCATGAGGAGCTCTTCCTTTGTAGAAGACAAGAGTCTTCCTCATTCCTATCTTCTTGTAACAGTTTCTTATGCATTTGTCACGTCCTGTCGCCTTCCAGAAACCCGAGTGGGTCGCTCGGTTCGTCCTTGACCCTGTTGGATATTTCCTATCCTTGTGGCTAAAGAAATACCACTCATTTTGCGGTGTTGCTCCTATTCTACATCTATCTGCGAAAGAAAATTTTCCGATAGTTATACTTACATATATATATATCGTAACAAATTAAACTAACTAATGTTTTATCCACGGTTTTCTGATAGATTTCTGATGGTTGTTAGACCCAACATAAAATTTTGACGGATTTCCGCAGAATTTTTTTTTCGGTCTGATTTTTGTCGAATATGTCTAAAGTTTCTGATGGAGTTTTTATATTGTAAATTGTCCTTTTATTATCAATTAGATCAAAAAGACTCGATTTATATCTTGACTAAATTTTCCCCTGAAACCCCAAATAATATCATGAAACTACATGACTCCATGGAATTGGATTATGGTGGGAAAGACCGTATAGAGGTAGGATGAACCACTTGACCTAAAACAATTCCTATTGTCCCGTCTTTTTGTAGCTAAGGAACTAGTACATATAGTATGTTTATTAATATAAGATCATACCTTGTAAATCCCAGGGCTCAATCTTGTTCAAATCAACCTCCTTGATGACTTCCATCTCGAACTTTTCATAAGAAATCTTCTTCTTCAAGTAGTAATGAAGAAGTTCTTCATCTGTTGGATGAAACCTAAAACCAGGAGGTACACCTCCATTAGACGAACTCATTCTTCAGATTAATGATGATCAATGTTTGTTTGAGTCTAAAGCTATATCTCTTGAACTCTTTGATTACAATGATTTGCCTTTTCTTTCAAGCATATACTCTTCTTGTTTGTGGTTTATATAAAGAAAAATTACTCACACACGTATTGGTCAACTGTATTAAAAATCAATTATATAATCAAAAGTTAATAGTATGATAATGAAGAAGTTGACGGCCGGTGACTTCGCCGCCGGAGAAGCTCAAAAAAGCTATCGTGAAAACTGAAATGCAAGACTCGTCCATAGCATTTAAGCGTATCTATACACTTGCGTGAATGTTGACCCTAACTAGCTACTTGTCAATTTATTCATTTAAAAAAAACGAACGATCCCCGTGAAATTGGAAATAAATTTATCATTATTATTATGTTATTAATGATGAATCCGTGTTTAATTTGATTGTTCCGTAAGCAAGGTTTTTCGTCAAAGAAAAAAAAAACGATATGGGGAACTTAAATTCTGATTATACGGTCCATAGTTGTGCATATGTAGGAAGAAGTTTGGTTAGCAATTAATACGAATTTAAGTGAGATAACTTATTTTATTAGACAAATTAATTAAAACAAAGAAAAAATACAGCATGCATGGAGGTTCTTATTGATATGATATGGCACGTAATGGGCAATGGAGGCCAATTGGATCGGACCTTTCATTATATTTTGATTTATTTGGTTTGTTTAACTTTCAAGCGATGTGTTTAATTCTATGATTCATTGACTTAAGCAACCAATATATAAATGGATTTTAGATATTTGAATATTGAGATAATTAATATATCAGGCGAAGGATGAGGTAAAATCCCGTGCATGCATCGTAGATAGGAGACTTGCGATGATGGTCTTGGTATTCGTACGTTGACATACGATTAATGTCTTCGCAACAAGAAAAAAAGAAGAAGAAAAAAGGCACACTCAATGACGATTAACATTGTATAAAAATGATTAATTATGAAGTAAAATGGTTAAAATTTTCTATAGTTATGTAGGATGTATATATGATTTTTTAGCTATGTCTAATTTAACCATATTCTAATAAGACATCAAGATTTGGAGGTTACAAAATTTTGTTGGAGGTTTAGAAGCTATTTAGACTAGAAAAATAAGATAAAACAACCTACGGAAGATTAAGAGGGTAGCAATCAAAGAAGGTCAAGAATAAAAACATCATTCAGTTTGGTTTGTCAATGTCCATTTAGGACCATCTTCAGCTAAAACCCAACAAGCAAATTTGAATAGGCAAATATATAGAACATTCTTCATTTATCTTCGTCTTCTTTTTCTTTTACTTTTTTTGAACCAAATTAAGAACTTTTCTTCTTTCGTCTAAGATTCGAGGTTTTTTGTATTGTTGCTTTACACATCTAATTATTTGAAACTCAGGCTTTTATTTGTGAGGTAAATATAGACCTTTCGTCGACCAAGTATGGTGGCTAGGGTCTTCGGGATTGTGGTTAGTTTTTATACAATATTTCATTTTTAGATGTTCTGTATATAAAGCCTTTACTTGTTCTTTTCATGTATCGTCTTCTTGTCTGTCTTTGTTTATGGAAAAAAAAATTTCCTCGGCTTATGATATAATCTTCCTCTATCAATCAAACTAGACTGAATAAGAAGGGACATCTAATATTTTTAGACCATTTGGGGTGACATTAATTGAAAATTATGTGTGTAAGACTAATCTTACTTGCATCAGTTAAATGTGACCATAAGCGTTTAGATTTTCTCAACAATTAGATCGATAAAATATGTTTTTATAACCAAAACTCTTAATTTTTATCATGTAAAAGCATACAATTACTTGAAATTGAATTTCATTAAAACAAATATTTAACCATTTAACCAAAAAAATTTCTCAATTCATGGTTTTCTCAAAAATATCTCTTCATCTTGTACTCATGGCCAAGAGTCCTATACTTCGATGTATATATAGATGAAGCAGTAATCATTTTATTCATGATCTGATCGAATACACTAATCCTACTGTCAATCAGTTTGACTATTGTAGAACTAAAATATGTGGGATTCAGACAAAATATTTAAAAAAATCAATTAAACAAAACTCAATTTGAAAAAAGAATATATTGAAATCCCAAAAAAAGTAACAACAATCTAACGTATTAGAACCCAAAAAAAAAAAAAAACAACAAGAATTTAACGTGTACGCCTCTTTTTCTTTTAGTTAAAGTGTTATCTTTTGTTTAATGGAAGAAAACAAGTGTAAAACCAAAGAAAAAGAATGAAAACCAGAATTCCTTTTAAAAATTAAAACTTCTTTATTTTGTTTTTACGAGTACGTGACCCAACATTCCAACAGAATTTGTATTACGTAAATGAAAGAAACATCAAAGATAAGATGCGATATTTTAAAAATTATGTGAATTTGAATGAACAATATTTTCTAACATCGAGGAGTAGCACAGTAATAACTAAAAGCTCTCCACCTTTTAAGGTTAAGAATTCCCTAGAATTGAAACAACTTGTGATCACATATGGTTGAAAGTTTCTACAAGCTTTCAAGTTACAAGAAAATAAAGATGAGATACTTTTGCATCACATATAATAACGATTTAAAATATTTAAGTTTAATAATTGAAAATAAAAGTAATAGCTATCATTTTACTATATAAAAATCTTAAAATTTATTTTTTAAACCATCAACTTAACAATAAAAACTTTTTAATTCAAACCAACAACTTAACATCATTTATAATTTAATTTTATCACAAATTACCAATAACAAATTTCAATTACATTTTTTTGTCAACAATTAGATCAAAATCTGATCCATTACACACCCCCAAATTCCTAGTACTAACACATGTGGAACATAACAATTCCATGGACTCAAACTCCGATAGGAAAAACAACACTAAATATGACATTTAACCATTTGATCAATGATATTTCCTCATCTCAATTGCATTCCTAACACACTAATCTAATACTCTATATTTTAACCTAATACTAGTATTATACCCGCATTATAACACGGGATTAGGTTGTTTTGACTTTTTTTTATAACCATATTTATTTATGTTGTTAGACCTGTATTGATATTTTGGAATATTACTTTCAAGATGTTGTTTTAGAGGTCCAAAACCCAAATCGAAACTGATACGAATTAGATGAACCGAATCTGAAAAGATAATGAGTCCTAAATCTATGTTCCTAAAAAACTGAACTCGAACCGGAACCAGAACCATATAAGAACCAAACTTTGATTTTTAGAGACTTTTATTTAATCTTTTTTAATTTTGAATTTTTATATAAAAAATACATGAATATGAACGCAAACTTGATATATAGTGAACCAAAGTATATCCAAAAAATAAAAATATTTGAATAAGTCTTAAACCAAACTCGAAAAATCTATGTATCAGGAAAATCGAATCCAAACCCATACCAGAACCAAATCAAAATCGGATTTTTTAACCGATATAGTTTTATTATATTTTATTTTTTAGAGAGTTCCATTAAATCTTTATTAATTTTGAATTTCTGTATGAAAATCTGTAACAAAACCTATCTCAAACCTATTTTTAAAAGTTGTTATAAACTATAGGTTAATTTTTATCTTAAAGTTTATAACACGGCCAAAATGAAACTATGTATCTCCCGCTTTAATATATAAGATAATATAAATATGCATATATATATATATATACATTATATTAAAAACCTAAAAACGAAAAGAGAAAAAGGAAAGACAGAGTATTGAAGGGGTAAGAAAACGGAGAAGAGGATGTAGTGGCTTGGTCTTCCACCAAGTCAACTACCTTGCCGATGTTCCACGAATATTTTGGTGGATTTGGTCCTTTCTCACTGAGTTCAGCATCTCATTATCTGCTACTACTGCTACAAACTCATTTGTTGCAGTAAAGTCGCCGCAATTTACCTCATTAATCTCATATTCCACTCACATGTGGAAAAATATCATCTTAGAATTTTACCTCGTTCGTGACAACACCGGATCCGTGTCTTACCTGTCTCCCACGTTTCAACCAAAGATCCATTGGTTGATACTCTTAAATCAATAGCTTGGACTCGTTTTCATGATGTATCACGTCATATTTGAGTAACATATGCCATTTCATCTTGAAATATTGTTTAATGTTGGTATCAATACCTAATCCATAGTCAAACTCTCCAAACCTTTAACATTATCATGTTAGGAAGTCGAACTTGGATGGAAAAGATAGCAAAAAAGTATCATTCAACCACATTATAATATGGATTTCTCCGATTCTCTATATATTATACTCCTTGTTAGTCATTTAGTCATGCATAAAGGATCTTTACACTTTACAATTTACATTAAATCTATATATAGAAAGGTCCACCGTTTTTCTTATTTCTCTTGTGAAATAATTGTAAGTTTGAAACTTTGAAAGCCCACATTTATTGGTGGATCCAGAAAAAGTAGTTCGTCGGTACTCGTTAAGACCGGCATGGCAAATTGGTAATTTAATTACTTAGTGGGTATGTATGGGTGAAACATCAAACAAATATCATAATCAGCTTGTTTACTCTTTTGGTCTTCTTAAATTTGGTCTTCCTTAGATTCTCTGCTATAAATTTACATAAATCAAACTGATTCCAAATAGCTTCGCTTCTCTTTCTCTTGTTCAAGTTTTTCTGCTCAGAAAGAAAAAGGTTCAATATATTTGTTAACGTAAGTGTGTTCCTTTAAAGCTTTAAGCAAACAATTTCGCCACGAAACCGCAGTCTCATCCCCATGTGTCTTTTGTGGGCTGCGATGATCGTGTGATCAAATTTCCAACCTTTCCAAATTGCAAATACCCCGCAAATACTCTGTTTTTGACCATTTTCTTCATGGCGACTTCTCTCCATTCCATTCCTTTCATCTCGCTTCGTACAAGAAAAAGCTTTAATCTTCCAACGAGAATTCTCGCCCTTAGGCTCTCATGCTGTTCTAATGGGCCTTCTCAAAATCAGCAAGTTTCTTCAGATTCCGAGAAAAAGAGATCATTCGCTGTTGCCACAGGTGAGCTTTTCATTGGAATTTCGTCCAGACTTTTGAAGACTGCCAATAAACAGAGGTCTCCTTCACCGCCGATTGATGATGATGATAGAATAACAACGGTAATTGAAGATGAGATTGAGCCAGGGATGATATGGGAACAAAGGATTAAGGATGTAGAAGCGGAAAAAGAGAGAAGAGTCATCACAAGCCCTGGGTTTAGTTTCTCTGCTGCTGGTCTTTTGTTTCCTTATCATCTTGGTGTTGCTCAGTTGTTAATTGAAAAGGGTTACATCAAGGTGCTCCAATTTTTCATGAATTTGGTTGTGTTTATAACCAATTTTGATTTGGAATGAAATTGAATTTTGTGTGTTGAATTTCAGGAAACTACTCCTTTAGCAGGGTCTTCTGCTGGTGCTATAATCTGTGCTGTTATAACCTCAGGAACCTCTATGCAAGAAGCCCTTCAAGCTACCAAGGATCTTGCTGATGATTGTCGACGTAATGGCACTGCTTTTCGTCTTGGGGTAATTAGCCTTCTTTCTCAGTATGTTCACAATTGTTTAAAGCCATGGAGTTGTATAAGTTTGTACCTGCTTGATCGTCTTGAATATCAATCAAATCATCTACTTTGCTTTACATTGTCATGTGTTCAAACATTTTTTTATGAGTAAAGCACAAGACGCATCAATGTTTTTGTGATGAGTTTGGCTTTGAGTTGCATTGTAAAGTTGTTCATCCAAGTCCCTATGGTTTTAGGCTCTCCTCAGAGAAGCCATGGAAAGTTTACTACCAGATGATATTCACATTAGGTCCAATGGGAGAGTTCGTGGTGAGAAACAACTTCTTTCTTTAATTTGGTTTCCTTTTGCCGGACTTGTCTTCGGGTCTGACATATTTGATCTCTCAACTGTATTGTAGTTGCCGTCACACAGGTTTTATGGAGACCTAGAGGTTTATTGGTGGATCAGTTTGACTCCAAGAGTGACCTGATAAATGCAATTTTCACATCTGCTTTTATTCCAGGGTAAATATCACTCTTGCTTTTGAAATTTTGGTTTTTCTGGCAAGCAAAACTCTAACCAACTGAATTAAGAACAAATATAGTTATCTTGCACCAAGACCTGCAACAATGTTCCGTAATAGAGTTTGTGTTGATGGAGGCTTGTCATTTTTTATGCCACCAACAGCTGCCGCTAAAACAGTATGTACATGAAGATCGTTGTTGTGTTCTCTTTATCCTTTTCTTCTATGTCACATTTTCCCTTTCATTTTTTGTATCAATCTTTTCACAGGTTCGAATTTGTGCTTTCTCCGCGAGTAACTTTAAACTAAAGGGTATTGAGATCAGTCCAGATTGCAATCCTTTAAACAGAGCAACATCTAGACAAGTTAGTGCTCAGTTTTTTCAAACGAACCATTTTCCTTGGAGGTTAGTGTGTTAATCTTTGTTTTTCTGATACGTAGCTACTGAATTGGGCACTAGAGCCAGCAGCGGACGAAGTGTTGGATATGCTGTTTGACCTCGGATACGCAGATGCAGCTACGTGGGCTGAGAGGAATCCAATCGATGAACTTGTCCATGATGAAACTCCTGCAGCTCAAGAGATTGTTGGTAGTTAAGAACACACAAAGTTTGATATTTCATTACAGTAACCATAATTAGTCACGTTTAGTGATTCTGGTAGTTTTTTCCCCAGAAGCTGGCTTATAGTCACAATCAGAAGTTGTAGTTATTAGATCAAAGAATGCCAATACATCACTTGCAGTCTGATTTTATATACTTGTTAATCAAAAAATGTGCTTGTAAGGGACCCTATGAGTACCCAAAGATTCTCAATAGAATGGTGTATGAACTATTCAAAACTTTCTCTTATTTAGAATGGATCATTCAACATCAAACAAAGTCACTAACAAAATTTTGGATGGATCGTTCTTTAATTAGCAACCAGCCTTCCTAGTTTTGTTTAACAAGCGACACATTATTCTCTCAACATTAGCCTCACAAAACTTTGCAATTTATTGGTCTGTGGGTAAAAGCAAAACGGTCCTTCATTCATTCTTTTGAGAGCTTTGCCATCTGGTTATAAGCCCAAGGTCTCTTCTTGGCTAAGGTAAAGGTAACGGGTCAGGTACCGGTAGAGGAGGTAAGCTGTCCTGCATATACGCCATTACAAAGAAAGACAACATGCCGATGGAAAGGAGTAGTAGCGGACCCGATGGGACTGGTTTCCGGGAAGATGCCAAACGAAAACCTGCAAGAAAGAATAGAAAATCCCATGCAATGAGAAGCGATTCGTCGCATATTTGACATATCTAAAAAGACAAAGCACATTGTCAAGAGGAGCTTACCAAAGACAGACGAGAAGAGGAAGGCAGAGCCAAGACCTATGGTATCACCGAGGACTTTTGTCTCGGGTGATTTAGTAAGGAAATAGGCCTATGTAGAAATTTAAACATTAGGAGACTCAGTTAACAAGTTGTAATCATTTCACCAGTTCAAAATGAAGATATGGGTGCTTTGGTTTTTCATCAAGAAACCAAGATGGATACTTTACTCAACAGAAAGCACAAAGAAAACGAAGGTACTAAAAAATACAAACTATGAGGGCCACAATCAAGAAGAAACAGTTCACTGGAATTTATAGATAACAACAGACAGGGGTTAATATGTAACTGCAATCAGACGAGCTTCCAAACGTAAGGTTAATCAGAAACCTTCAAATGTATTGTTCACCAAGAGGGATAAGGATCTCATTTCAAAAGGTAAGAAGACATAGAAGAGAATCAAACAACCGTGTTTACAGATTCAACCATATGATTCAAAGGAAGGTTTTTGCAGATCAATTATTAAAACAGTTTATTAAGCCTCACTAAAGAGACCAACATTAAGAAGAAACAATGACTTGTCAATAGTGCAATTCAAGGACACGTTCAGATTTAAACAGACTATGCACTACGCAGCAACTGGAAACTAAGAAAGAAAAGAGATAGAGATATTACAGATGCCATAAGAACGGAACCGGTCAAACCCCCAAAGAGAGAACCTTTACTTCCAGATTTGCTATCTTCAATTTTGAGGAACAAACTTAAAATTTAGTGAAGTGAGCAAAAAACAAAATATCTGAATCATGAGATCAGTAACTTACAGGCAAAAAGACCGCCTCCTAGAAGAAGAGCACCATAAGCAGCAGAGACGACTGGAGCTAGCTCCGACAGCTCCGCCTTACAACGGAGACCATAAACTCGTCTGGTCTTCGATTTATCCGATAAGTTAGTAAGTCCCGACCAGTTCCGGCCACCATTAGTGACACTTTGTCCGAATTTAGTTGTCCTTACCGACAACAGAGACGGAGAAGGTAACGTTAGCGCAAGAGACGACATTACTTTGCCGAATGTTTCGTCAGAAGGAAAATTGATCAAAAATATAACAAAACAAAAACAATTGGGTTTGGGCTGTCTATTACGTGTATAGGGACAGGAAATAGCGGTACGAGTTAGGAAACCCAACAAAGTACGAAACGAGATAGTCACATTGAAAAACTTTGTTAGCTAACACTAAACCGTAATTTTTTTGATAATTTGGGTAAGATTTAATGTTCTTTTTCATGTTTTGATTGATAAAGCAATTGAAACATACCAAATCGAATTACATATCTCCATAACTCCAAAAAAACAAAACAATACCAAACCTATTAGAAAACCTACATAAAGACAAAACAGACAATCATATGTTTTTATCATTGAATGTTGGTTTTTTACCCGAATTTGATCTCAGAGATCAAATACTTAAGTTGGCAGAAAACAGAAAAAGCTCTAGAGATTTACGCCAAAACAAGAAGCAAATGATACCACCAGTAAAAAATTTAGAAAGACCAACCTAGTGTCAAAAACTCAGAAATGAAGTAATGAATTATCCACAACATAACAACTAAGCCACTATTGGTCAAAGAATGCTGCAGTAGATGAGACCTTCCTATAGTGATTAGATGTACCACAAATATAAAGCATGAAGTTTCTGATAGGACAAAAAAAAAAATCTCACACCTCTCCTGAAAAATAGTGACGTTAAGAATAAATGATTATTGGACGCTTCGACAAAATTCGTAAAAAGACTAGACCTCTGTTAAGTCTTGAAACACAGACAAACAGCATAACAACCTCACTCGTAAGATGCTGAAACCAAAGGATGACAAGAACCGACCAAAACGAAGAGAATACCAAGGGCTCAAAATCAGGAACCGCAAATAACCAGAATGTAACCAACATAGCCTAACCAAACCAAATTGGTATTTGAAGGAGAAGCCTTTAAAACAAAGTACATGAAGAGGAGAGCTTGTATGTTCCAAACGTTGTAGAGCGAAAAACAACTTCAAATGCTTTGGAACGTTTTGGCGATTTAAAGAACTCTTCCAGTTTCATAAGATCGGTTGCCTTAATATCATCAGAAGATATAGTAAACTTCTTGAGATCCTGCTGAATTCTCCATAAAATTTCTCCCTAGTTTCTTCGTATTCTCCAAGTTTCGACTTTTAATCTCAACAAACTCAAGTGACAATAAGACACATTAAGGCACATCTAAGAAGTTTATTTCAATATCATAGCACTCGTGTTCAAACCCCTGCAAAATAGAAGACACAATGTTTTCAGAACCAGAGTTTGAATTAGGTGTGAAGTTAACAAAACAAATTCTAACCATTAAGAGAGATTTTAGATTTTGATAGCTCTCGAGAATTAACAAAGATTTCCAATATCTGAAAATGTTCATGGCGCTCAAGGTAGACAGGTTATGAAATTTGGGTAATGATATAGATCTCTCATGAATGATCTACAAAGAGAAAATGCATATGTTACAACTTTTTGAGATTAATGAATTGAACAAATAATATAAAGTTTTACCTGAAGAAGACCAAAAAAGATGACCAATTCTCTAACACAAGAGATGAGTGGAAGAAAACTGTGATAGTTTACTTGAAAATTAAACAAATTGTTAAGATTCAACTTAACAATGGACCTTAAATTATTTATAGTGATATTTTGGATAGTGTGGTTATGCACCTTTAAGGACTTGAGCTTTGGGGTTTTAAAGATAACTTTTTTTTATGGGATGGATATCATCACCGCTAAGAGATTAGCTCAATAGAGATTAAGATGAGACTCTAACTCCGTACATCTAGTCAGTACTTAAGGTTTCTAAAGCTGGACAAACTGAGATCAACTGTGAGAATATCTCACATCGTTAAGAATGGGAAATTGACTCTAGTATATATGGGATTTGGGCCTCTCTACTCATTGTCAATTTGTTTTGAGTTGGAAGCCCATAATTATACATGGTATCAGAGCCTGAACACACATGCTCCACCCGACCCGATCCTGCCCATCGAAAGAGGCCCTATTAATCTGACCCGAAATTGAATTTTCGAGACTAATGGCTAGACGGGCCATTGTCTCGAGGGGAGGTGTGAGAATATCCCACATAACTAAGAATGGGAAATTCACTCTAGTATATATAGGATTGTAGGACCCAAAAAACGGAACTGCGGACTCACAGTGAATGAATTGCCAACAGTATGTCGTTAAGGATAGTGATCGGAGTCGAGATTAAAGAATCTCTATTCTTAACTCAAATTATCACCCGTAGTGTGACGGTTGACAGTGATAATCGAATCCCATGATAAAACCGATAACGTATTAATTTCACAAACACTTGAAACCAATACCAGCGAACGAATACTCTACTAATACTCTCGAGAACTTACTTAGTTGCAGGGAATTGAGCTTTTGAGTTGTGTGTGTGTAAAAACAACGTAATCACGGAAGCTGAGTTATAGTTGTATATATAGAGTTGTAGAAGTCGTCGTTGTTGAGCTCCACCGAAAAATATGAGTCAAAGTGAGACTTGAGGAAGTGGGTAGAGACTCCACAAATATAGGAGAAGGTGGAGAAGATCAATTTAATCTCCACAAGACTCGGTCTCTTTTGTTTCATCGAAAAAGAAGAAATATCTTCTATTTAACCAAACCATTCGACCAACAATTTAATTGAACCAAACTTAAATTGGACCAACCAATTAAATTGTACCAAACCAAATTAGATTGATCTAATTTTGGTTTACANAACCAAATTATATTGATCTAATTTTGGTTTACAAAAACATTCCTCATTATATATTATAACTCATACTTTCAATGTGGGACAAATGACATGTTTTATAAAACCAAGTCAATTCCCGTAAACCCATTAAGCCCATTTCAATTCACACTCAAGCAATTATTTTAAAGTCCAAAGGCTTTAAAATAGTGGTCCAATAATCCCCCACATGAATAGAAATTACTCTAAACATATGCAGACTCGACATGTAAACTATACTCTAAACGATCTAAGCTTTAACAAACTCGACTAGACTAGACACGAACTTGACTAGACTAGACAGACTTTCGAGAGTATAAACGAAAATGTAGCTGTATCTGATAGGTTGCATTTTTCAGCTTTGAATCTATCATTTTTAATATCTGTCGGATTTACTTGGCCGGGAGGTGAACATGATGTCTTGAACCACCCGAACTTAAATGTAAACCTAGACAATAGGTATCGCGCAACAACATTTTCAGGTAGAGTTTTGTTTTCTATTTGTGTTCATTTTGGCCCTGAACATTTCCTAGTCTATCGTGAGTGAACTTGGAGAATTTAGCCTAACATTCGTTCTCCTAAAAAAAAACCACATTTCACACTCACTAGGTGATTTGCCATTAGTTCCTTTTCAGAAGTATCCTGCAATACTCCACTATTATGAAACTGTGGAATCACAGTTTATCTTTGAAGGAACTGGGTATAGACAAAAATCTTACAGTGCTCAATGATTCCGTTTGATTTAGTTTTCCCTTTGAACCGACATCTTGGGATCTCCAGTCACGTAGGTGGGGTTTCCATCAAACTTCATCTTAATTTGTAGGCTTTAAACCCATTCCTCTTGAAGATTTCAGGACTTGTTCCCGTGTTAACCCTTTGGTGAACGGATCTGCTAAGTTGTCACACGACTTGACATAATCCACATTGATTACTCCAGTTGTAATCAAGATCCTAATGGTTTTATGAAGTCTTCTAATATGACGAGACTTACCATTGTACAAAGTGTTATATGCCCGAGCAATTGCTGATTGGTTATCACAATTCATGCGAATAGTTGGCACAGGTTTATCCCACTCGAGAATATCTTCCAAACAGTTCTAAAGCCATTCTGCTTCTGCTGCCGCTGCGTCAAGAGCTATGAACTCTGACTCCATAGTGGACCTAGCTTGAACTGTTTGTTTGGAAGATTTCCAAGACACTGTTGCACCCGCAAGCTTAAAGATATAACCACTCGTTGACTTTGAGTTCTTGGAGTCGGATATCCAATTTGCATCGCTATATCCCTCCAAAGTTGCAGGCTATTTACCATAGTGCAAGCCATAGTCTTTGGTATAACGTAAGTAGTTCAATACTCTAGTTATGTCTTTCCAATGTTTATGTCCTAGATTACTTGTGTAGCGACTTAGTACATTTACTGTGTGCACTAAATCGCGTCTAGTACAGTTTGTTAAGTACATCAGACACCCGATTACTCTTGCATACTCTACTTGTGATGCTGCTTCACCAGAATTTTTCATCAGATGAAGTTGAGCATCAATAGGAGTTTTTATTGTCCCGTTTGAGTAAGTCTTAAATCTTTGAAGTATGCTTTCAGCATAATGGGCTTGGGATAAGGTAATAATTTCAGTCGTACTAATGATCTTAATCCCTAGGATTACATCCACAAGTCCCATGTCTTTCATATCAAACTTCTGTCTAAGTATGTTCTTAGTCTGAATGATTAGTTCTTTCGTACTTCCCATGATGAGCATATCATCTACGTATATACATAGAAGGACATACCCATGTCGAGTACATTTTGTATATACTGAAGCCATTTGCTTTCATTACATTGTCAAACTTCTCATGTCATTGTCTTGGAGCTTGTTTAAGTCCGTACAATGACTTCACAAGTCTACACACTTTGTTTTCTTATCCTGGGACAACGAACCCTTCGAGTTGCTTCATATAAATCTTCTCTTTTAATTCTCCATTTAGAAAACTAGTTTTCACATCCATCTGATGGATTTCTAGGCCTCTTAATGCTGCTACAGCAATCAGCATTCTTATTGAAGTTATTCTCGTTACCGGAGAATAAGTGTCAAAGAAATCCAAGCCTTCTTTTTGGCAGAATCCTTGTACCACGAGCCTAGCCTTGTGCTTATCTACCGATCCATCAGTTTCAACATTGTTTTGAAAATCCACTTACACCCGAGTGCTTTAAAGCCTTCAGGGAGATCGGTTAACTCATAAGTATGATTTTGCATAATAAAGTCCATCTCACTGTTGACGGCTTCCTTCCAAAAAGGTGCATTTGGTGTAGTCATGGCTTCTGTGAACGTTCTAGGTTCGTTCTCATAGAGAAAAGCCATCATGAAATCATCACCATAAGATTTTTTCATACGAGCTCTCTTTCTACGTCTAGGTTCATCTTCTACCTCCTCCACAACTTTGAGAACTGAAGTGCCGGAAGGGCTTGCTTCACCTGCATCTCTTTGCTCACGTGTCCTCTTATGATGTGATTTATCCTTATACGGAAACACATGTTTGAAGAAAGATGCATTGTGTGATTCCATCACAGTATTTACATGGATATCCGGTATGTCTGATTTATGGACCAAGAACCGATAAGCACTATTATTGTGCGCATATCCAATGAAAATACAGTCCACAGACTTTAGTCCAATCGTGACCTTTTTTGGAGGCGGCACTACCACTTTTGCAAGGCACCCCCACACTTTAAGGTATTTATACGAAGGTACAACATATTTCCAAAGTTCATAGGGTGTATTTCTGGTGAATTTGTGCGGAATTTTATTAATATAATTAGACGTAAGCAACGCTTCCCCCCCCCCCACATGTTCTGGGCTAACACGGATTCCTACAGCATTGCATTCATCATTTCTTTAAGAGTTCAGTTTTTTTGTTCTGCAAATCCGTTAGATTCTGGTGAATAAGGAGCGGTTGTTTGATGAATGATTTCAGCATTAAATCATCCATCATATTCCCTTCCTCTATCACTTCTGACTACTTTGATAGTCTTGTTAAGTTCATTTTCAATTTCTAGCTTATATTCTTTAAACTTATTAAGTGCCTCATTTTTGCTATGTAACAAATATACATAACAATATTTCGTATGATTATCTATGAAGGTCACTAAATACCTTTTCCCGCCTCTAGTTGGACAATACTTTAAATCATATAACTCTGTGAGAATTAAATCTAGAGGTACGGTTGTCCTTTGCACTTGGGGTGATGGTGTTTTTGTGAGTTTAGATTGTACGCATACTTCACATTTTTCTTTGCTATTTTGCATTTTGGTATTAGGTTTAAATTCAGTAACCGGTTTATCAATTTATAATTTTACATGACCTAATATTTCATGCCAAATATTAAAGGACTCAAGCAAGTAAGCAATGGGCTTAATATTATTCATCGAATCAGTTACAACATTTTCAGAAACATTCTCAGAAACATTAGCAACATTATTCTTGGTAACATTCTTATTCTCTCGCTTGATGACTGGTTGGAAACACATCTTGACCAGTCTGTCCTTCACATAACCTCTTCCAAGGAACACGCCCCACTTTTTGATAGTGAGAAAGTCATTCTCAAGGTGAGCCGAGAATCCACCCTTGCTCATTAAAGTTCCGGAAATCAGATTCTTCCTCATGTTAGGCATATGCTTCACATTTTTTAGCGTGATTTCCTTTCCCGAGGTCATCTTTAACACCACCGAACCCTTTCCTTCAATCTTGGAGACAACCTCATTACCCATAAGAAGTGCCTCTTCAGACCTGTTCCATTGATAGGTGTTGAATATCGACCTATCATTGCAAATGTGAGTTGTAGCACTAGTATCGTACCACCACTCCTTGGTCTTCTCATGACAATTTTTTGCCTCCGTAACCACAGCACAAAGATCAGCCTCGATCAGATTAGCCTCATAGTTTGCTACTTTCTGTTTGCTGTGATAATCCTTAGACATGTGACTGTGCTTACCACAAGAGTGGCATTTACCCTTGAAGTTCTTCCCATTAGGCTTCAGAGGTGACTTCGCAAAGGCCTTACCTTTGCCCTTGTTGTCCACATTTTTGTTGTGAACAACCACATTCACGTTGTGTTCTTTGACTTGGATTCCATTGGCTTGACGGTTCATGTTTTCCGTGTTCAACCTTTGGATCAAGTCCTCTAGCGTCATTACCTTCCTCTTGTGCTTAAGGTAGTTCTTGAAAGTCAACCAGCTTGGAGGAAGCTTCTTGATGAAGCAGTTGACCGTGAAGATCTCACAAATCGACATTCCTTCCGATGTGACTTCTTGACAAATCCGCTGGAAAACCTCCACTTGTTTCATGAATGGCTTATCATCCACCATCTGAAACTCCAAGAACCTTGTCGTTGCGTGCTTTTGGCATCCAGCGTCTTCAACTTTGTGATTCTTAACCAATGCAGCCCATAAGGATATGGTGGTATTTTGCTCGCAGTAAATAGCATACAGCGGCTCCACTAGACGACCTAGGATTCATCCTTTGGTCATGTAGTCTCCTTTGTTCCAAGCATCCATGGTTCCAAGGGTGTAGACATAACCACATCCTTCTCCAACTTCAGGTTGATCCTCTTCGAGGTACCATGAGAGGTGCATTGCGTGAAGATAGAACTTCATTTGATTCGACCACATCTTCCAGCTTTTGCCATTAAACTTCTCAGACAATAAGCTTTGGCATGAAGATTGAAAAGAAGTGAAAGCTGGTGGAGGTGGAGGGGGAGCATGAACGATCTTCTCACTCACAGCTTTTTCCTTTTCGGCTTTCTCTTTTGCAGTAAACTCAGCCTTCTCTTTATCAGTTCTTTCTAAATCAGCTTGGAACAAAACTCTTCGAGCTGTCTCATCCGTAACAAGTGGTTCAGTTGGGCTTAGAGTCGAATCCTCAACTTCGTTCATCATGTTCCTGACACAATTAAACAAATTGTATCAGTTATCAACGTTTAAACGTATATGTCTTTACTTACACGTATAAGTGTTTACTTAAACGTATAACTTTTTACTTAAACGTATAAGTTTTTAGTTAAATATATATATATATATATATATATATGTGTGTGTGTGTGTTTAATTAAACAAATTGAAGTACAATTTGTAGATAGTCGATTCTCAATTGAAAACAGTTTGTGCATGTGTTTAACCAAACAAATCACAAACCCAACAAGTTTAAAACTGAAAATTAAAGCTCTGTAAAAGAACAAAATCACCTAAAGTTCAGGTTTTCAAACACAAAAAACGACTAATGAAATTGTACTCAATAACTTTTGCTCCGTCATTTTAATAAACGAGTTGCAATCACAGACAATCGTGGAAGAGCTTAAGAAGCAATTCACAAACCCATAATCAAAACAGCTTGGTTATCAATCCATGTAAACGTTTTAGAAACAATTTGCAGATTCTGTAACTGTTGAAATCTCAACGTTTTAACAATTGAAAATCGAAAAAATTGAGCGATTTATACAGTTAAACCAAAGCACTGATTCAATTCGTGTAATCTTTTCAAAAGATTCACAAATTCCAGCTTTCACAACACAATGGCCATCCACAAATCCGAAGGATTTTAATTCGAGTTAAGACTGTAGGACCTGAAAAACGGGAACTGCGGACTCACAGTGAATGAATTGTCAGCAGTATGTCGTTAAGGAAAGCGATCAGAGTCGAGATTAAAGAATCTCTTTCCTTAACTCGAATTATCACCCGCAGTGTTACGGTTGACAGTGATAAACGAATCCCATGATAAAACCGATAACGTATTGATTTCACAAACACTTGAAACCAATACCAGCGAACAAAAACTCTAATACTCTCGAGAACTTACTTAGTTGCAGAGAATTGAGATTTTGAGTTGTGTGTGTAAAAACAACGTAATCACGGAAGTTGAGTTATAGTTGTATATATAGAGTTGTAGAAGTCGTCGTTGTTGAGCTCCACCGAAAAATATGAGTCAAAGTGAGACTTGAGGAAGTGGGTAGAGACTCCACAAATATAGGAGAAGGTGGAGAAGATCAATTGAATCTCCACAAGACTCGGTCTCTTTTGTTNGAATCTCCACAAGACTCGGTCTCTTTTGTTTCATCGAAGAAGAAGAAATATCTTCTATTTAACCAAACCATTTGACCAACAATTTAATTGAACCAAACTTAAATTGGACCAACCAATTAAATTATACCAAACCAAATTAGATTGATCTAATTTTGGTTTACACAAACATTCCTCACTATATTTATAACTCATACTTTCAATGTGGGACAAATGACATGTTTTATAAAACCAAGTCAATTCCTGTAAGCCCATTTCAATTCACACTCAAGCAATTATTTTAAAGTCCAAAGGCTTTAAAATATTGATCCAATAGGGATTTGGGCATCTCCACTCATTGCCAATTAGTTTTGAGTTGAAAGCCCATAATTCTACATCAACATCTCTATATCCAAACTATTAACCAACTCGATTTGTTGTAGATCCATTATCTTCAGACAAGGCAAAGTAACTGAGACAATTGGTAGTTTAGGTAAACTTACACAATAGACTTTTAAAGATATTAATCTCCCACATGATGTAAAAACGGTTGGAGGTATCTTAGGTTTACTAGGCATAAGCCATCTCTCACTCTCAACATCTAGATGTTGAATTATCTACTTAAACAAACTGCTTATCGACGTCTTGTTTATAGCTTTGCAGCCATATCCAATAAACCTTAGCTTAACTCTTTGTAAGCAAAAGTCGCGATTCAATACCATAAACCTATCGAGAAAACCTAATTTATCATAATCTGTAAAGCAATCAATCACCAAATCCAATCCAGGCACAAATTTCCAAAGATATCTCCATCTGCTACACAAAACACTAGTCTTCACCACATCCTTTGTGGGAAGATTCATTAGTATCTCACAAATCAAAGAATTTGGTAATTAGTTGATCATATCTTCATTTCTGATTCTATAATCACCAACAGGTTTTTCCTCAAACTTCATCTATAAGTTCTGCATTATAAGATTATAAATTGTGTCAATATTAACACAGATCACTTTCAAGCCTTATGATTTCATCAAGAGAAATGAGAAGTCTAGACTCTAACAGTGACGAAGGAGTATTATTGAGCAAGGAACTAAAGAACGATCCGTTCACCTGACTCTGCTAAGGGTTTTGAGTGTTGACCAACGTTATGACGGCAATTAATGGCGGATAGAGAAATGTTAGGTCTAACATTGAGAATATTGGGAGACATGATATATATAGAGTAATAGAAATAAGTTTGCTTACGTTTTAGGATAATTAAATTCAAATCATGTAATCTTCCGTTGCATGTTGCTGTTTACTTGCACTGAGAGACTTTCAGCTGAGGACAAACAGAGTTTCATTCATTTGTATTATACATCACATAGTAATGTTAACAAATGCAATTCACACGAAATTTTGTTTGTAGTTGCACAAAGAGCCACAACTAGAGATCTAATCCCGCCTGCCATTTTGCAATATAGTGATTGTTTTCTTATTTTTCTTTTGATAGACAGAGAGAACTGCTTGATTGAGATGGTTTTTATACCAAAAGAAACCAAAATATACATTGTAACTTTCAAGTTGAACGTATACTGTAAATTCATTACGTGAGTTACACTTTGAAGAGTCTTCCGTTATGACAAACTTCAAATTAAAGCATGAAAGTATTACAAATTGACTCACTTTATTATTTGGATGGCGCAGTGTCTATTTCATAATAATACAATATAGCTTATAACAACAATGCCAATTTCTAGCAAATGTAATTGAAACGCTCGAAAATAAGACAATAACACAAGATTCTCTCGAACTGCTATCATTTTCCATGTGATGATAAGTTTATAATGAAAGTGAATTCAGCAAACTTCCAATGTGTTTTCAACATACCACTTCAAGGTCAAAGAAAACTTGACACGAAAATTACAACGATCTGTATAACATGAAATTATAAGTTTTTGTGTCATATTTAGACATTAAATCCAGCTACTAATAAAATAGCCGTTGGGCCTGAACAAATTAATTTTGGTTTAGATCTTTCCTTAATACTACTCTCCTGAATCATAGGGCCTATTCAACAAGTGGCCCATGGCCCGTATATAGATAAATTAAGTAATGCATGTGCTGCGAAAAGTCCCACATCGCTAGTTTGAGAACAAAACTTGCAGTATATATAAGATGGAGATAGCATAATAGGTTACGACCTTACTTGAACAGGATCTGTTCTATAGGCTCGTACCTCTGTGTCCTTTATTTCTAA
>OVAX01003006.1:0-23680 GCA_900406405.1 Lepidium africanum
CACCCATTTGGTTCGATAACCTTGTATGCTACAGGGATTTGACTAACAAGGCTTAAAAAACATGTTATCACAAAGCTGGCCTGGAGAATTATAAGGTTCCTAAAGTCACTTTTATCTCGGTTTCTGCTGAATAAATACTGCAAGAACTCGAATTCGATGGACACAGTTGGAAGTGGCTCCTCATCACACGATTGGCGTGGAATTCTTACAGGCCGTGATCTCCTAAAATGCCATTCAGGCTGGAATACTGGCAACGGACAATCGATAAATGTTTGGAGAGAACCTTGGATGTCTCTGGTGGTAAAAGAAGCACATATAGGACCACTAAACCTGCAAGATGAGAAACTAAAAGTCTCAGATTTGATAAACCCCAATACAAGAGAATGGGACACTGCAAAAATTCAGAATCTTCTACCAGGCTATGCCTTAAGCATCTTAACACTCAAACCAAGCACAACTGGAGTAGAAGATAGGCATATTTGGTTAAAGCAAAGCAATGGTGTATACATGACCAAATTAGGTTATTACTCAGCATTGGAATCATCACAAATGCAAAAATATATTGAAGAAACAGAGATTAACTGGATTACCGATATTTTGAACCTTAAAACCACACCAAAGATCAAATTTATTCTCTGGAAAGCTGCAGCTGACGCACTACCTGTCAATGCTCTAATAGCATCAGACATAGTTGATTCCGTAGCTACTTGCCCAAGGTGTGGGGAAATAGAAACAGTAGAACATCTCTTCTTCTACTACCCTTATGCTCAAGATTTATAGAAATCTGCTCCTGTAAAACTATCAGGAAGATTTCCTTCAAATTTAAACTTTACAACAATCTGGAAGTCACTAAAAGTTGTACCTTGTCTCCCGCCAATAGGATTAGCTATGGCTTATCTTGCTCCATAGTTTCTATGGCACATATGGAAAGCAAAAAATTATGTTGTTTTCAACAAAGAGGTTCTCTCTTGCACAGAGGTAATGATGAAAGCGATCAGGAAAGCGAAGGAGTGGTGTTCAGCACAAACCCAGCTTCACGTCCCCAAAATCTGCCAGCGGGAACTCCCGATTAGAGCACATCCGATTTGCAAGACTAATGGAGCTTGGAGGTCCGATATCTACACCGCTGGTACAGGTTGGGTCTTCTCTGACCCTCATGATCGCAAATTAAACAGAAGTATGAAGGCCTTTGCCCATGTCTCCTCAGCGTTAATGATTGAAGCCTTTGCCATTAAAGAAGCTTTGAAGACTACAATCGATCTGAATCTTAAGGCTCTGGAGATCAGATCTGACTCGAAACAAATCATTAATATGATCAATTCGAGAAACTATCAGTCTGATCTACATGGTATCATGTCGGACATTAGCTATCTCTCACGCGATTTTGATACTATTTCGTTTAGATTTATTCTGAGAGAATTGAATCAAGTTGCAAATGACTTAGCAAAATCTGCGTTATCTTTGTATGTTTCAGAACAACTTTAATTTTATGTAATGGAAAATCTTTTGCTTGACAAAAAAAATTGATAAACAATATTAGAGTCATATTTTAGTAATTTTAAAAAAAATTATTATAATTATTAATTGGCCGATGATAGGTGTGTCAGTTATAATGCTCTTTTACAAATTATCAGATACCAGGGTTCGAAATCTCTACTTATAGACTATAAATTTTACATAGAAATTTCAAAAATATTATTATCTTATTATTTTATCAAAGTTTACATTGGTCCAATTTAGAGTCGGTAAATTTTATTAATTTATAGTTTTAATTAATTTATTGAATATTTTATATATTAAAATAGGAGACACTTTCATTTTGACCATTTTATAAACTTTAGAATAAATTTAACATATAATTTATAACAACCTTTAAAATAGATTTAAGATTTGTTTGGTTGCAAATTTTTATATAAAAATTTAAAAATAATATAAATCTAATAAATAAAACTCTAAAAAACTGGAAAAAACATATTTTAATTTTATTTTATTTTTTATTAAAATAATCATTATCAATTGTCATTATATTTGATTATACGTAAGATTATTTATCATTATTTATATTACCAAATAATTACATTATTGAATGAGGTTTAGGTTTAGTTTTATTCTTTGATAAACATACATTATTGAATGAGTTTCCTCGCAAACTCGATTTATCAGGTTCGGCTTCAATTCCAATAATTTATGTTGATTTTGATTCGTGTTCTGAAACAATATCTCAAAAATAATATTTCAAAATATCAACACGTGTCTACAAACTTAAATGAACACGGGTTAAAAAATTATGAAAAACTATAAAAATACTAAAATTTAATTAAAATATATCGGGTACAAATTCGGTTCTTGATTCGATTCTGGTTCGGGTTTAGATTCTGTTTTGTACATAGATTTAGGACTTATTCTGGTATTTTGTCGGGTTTGGTTCCTCTAATTCGATTTTTTGGCTCTTTGATTTAACATTTATTCGAGTATTTTTTTTTTTTGGATTGGGTTAGGTTCATTATAGATCGAGTTCGGGTTCATGTATTTTTATATGAAAATTTAAAATTAATAAATATTTAATAAAAAGTCTAAAAAACAAAAATTTGTTTTTTGATTTTGTTCCAATTCGGGTTCGGGTTGGTTTTTCGGATAGATAGATTAGGACCTAGTTGGGTATTTTATCAAGTTTGATTCTTCTAATTCGGATCGATTTCAATTTGGATTTTGGGTCTCTAAAACAACAGATCGAAAACAATATTCTAATATATCATCACACAGGTCTAACAATTTAAATAAACTCAATTTAAAAAATAATCAAAACAATCAAATCCCGTGTTATAACGCGTGTATAATCCTAGGTAATTTATAGAGGTTTTGTTGTACTAAAATTTTGGTCTACACTTTTTTTTGAAGATTGATAATTTTTCTGCGTTTCAGACGGATAAATTAATATATAAGAATTGATCAAAATTTCAATATTGAACATTTATAATTTAAATTTACAAAATGATGTTTTAGAAGTTTAGATTTTGGCCCTAATTGAAAATTACTTTCGTCGTTTTGAAAAGCAAAAATTTTTGTAAAATATTTAAATTAAACCAATCATACTCTAGTTTTTTTTTACTGTATAAAGTATGATTGATTTAATTTAAATCTATTACAAATATTTTTATTTTTCAAAGCAACCAAATCAGTTTCCAAATGGAACCTTTGTTTTTATAATATTAAAACTATACAAAAGAAATAAAATAAGATAGTAATGTCCTAATGAAGAACAATGTGTTCAGTGTAGGACAACTACAACAGAAGAAGCTGAGAGTGATTATTAAAGATGATGTGTGTGAAATCTGGCACAAGGAACATAAGAGAATGATAAAGTATTCTACGATGTCAACAAATCGAATGTTTGTTGTTATGGCCACAGTAAGGAAACACGAGGATCTAATGATATTAACTGCTTTCAAGTGACAGAAAAAAACAGTACATTTGTGGCATAGGAGATTTGGACACGTTAATCATCAAGGTTTGAAGTCAATTGCAGAGAAGAAGATGGTGATTGGACTGCCAAGCATCAACATAGATGATGCTGTAACCACATGTGAAATTTTGTCTGAAGGGGAAGCAGAATCGTGATAGCTTTCCTAGAAAGAGTGACTAGAAATCAACACGAGGACTACAATTGGTTCACAGTGACATCTGCGGACCTATATCTCCGGTGTCAGAAGGTGGAAAGAGGTATATAATCAATTTCATTGATGATTATAGCAGAAAATGTTGGACATTTTTCTTGTCAGAAAAATCACAAGCTCTTAAGGTGTTTAAGGAGTTCAAGCAGCAACTGAAAGAGAGTTGGGACAAGAGTTAGTGTGCCTTAGACTGATAGAGGAGGAGAGTATAATTACAAGGCCTTTGAAGAATACGGCAAGGAAAACGGGATAAGAAAAAGGCAACTCATGGCTGCATATTCTCCACAGCAAAACGGCATAGTCGAAAGGAGGAACAAAAGCATCATGAATATGGTGAGGTGTATGTTGCTGGAAACATCTGTGCAATGAAAATTCTGGGCATAAGCTATTCAGTATGTTGTTCATAGAAGTCCATTTGCAGCATTGGGAGATGTCACACCTGAAGAAAAGTGGAGCCAATAGAAGCCATCAGTGGAGCATCTTAGGATCTTCGGCTGTGTTGCGTTTGCGTTGGTGCCAGGAGAACGAAACTTGATGAGAAGAGTGTGAAGTGTGTAATGTTTGGTGTGAGTCAGGAATCAAATGCAAATCGCCTTTACAACCCAGAGACGAAGAAGATAATAGTGAGTAGAGATGTTCACTTTGATGAAAAACAAAAATGGGATTGGGAAGGAATCACGCAGGAGAAGGACCTGACTTGGGACGAGATTATGGTAGCTGGTAATGATGAAACAGTACATGTGAAACCTCAAGGAAACAATGGAGATGAGGAACCAGATGTTGAAGAGAATGAAGAAGCAGAAAATCCAGCAAGGGAGGAAATTGAACCCGTTAACCCATCTCAAGCTTCTGAGCGAGAAGGTAGAGTAAGAAAAGCACCAGTTTGGATGAAGGATTATGTTGCAGGAATGCAACTTCTTTGTCTCATAAGCTAATGAGGAGATCGTGGCAATGTTTATTGCATTTGAGGATCCGAATTGTTTCGAAAAAGCAGGACAATGTAAAGTTTGGAGAAAAGCAATGGAGGCTGAAATCAAGTCGATTGAGGATACACATAGTAACTAGTGGATGTACCAGCTGGAGTTAAAGGTGATTAGTGTCAAGTGGGTGTATAAAACGAAGTTTAATGAGAAGGGAGAGGTTGATAAATTCAAGGAAAGACTGGTGGCAAAAGGTTATCATCAAAGGTTTGGAGTGGACTTTCATGAAGTCTTTGCACCAGTCGATTTGATGGGACACCATCAAATCGATCCTTGCAACAGCAGCAGAACAAACTGGTCTGTGTTTCAACTTGATGTAAAGAGTGCGTTTCTACATGGAGAGCTGAATGAAGATGTGTGTGTCGAGCAAACAAGGGGTTTCGAAGTGAAAGATGAACCTGGGAAAGTATACAAGCTTAACAAGGCATTGTATGGGTTGAAACAAGCTCCTAGAGCTTGGTACTGTTGGATTGAAGGATACTTTGTGAAGGAAAAATTCAAAAAGTGCTACTGTGAGCACACCTTATTCGTGAAAAAGAAAGAAGACAACATCCTGATTGTAAGTTTGTATGTGGATGACTTGATCTACACAGGGAATTCAATTGCTATGCTTGAAGGTTTCAAGAGCTCAATGATGAAGGAATTCTCGATGACAGATTTAGGCAAGATGACATATTTCCTGGGAGTGGAGGTGATACAAGATGAACAAGGTATATTCATCAATCAACAGAAATATGCTGAAGAAATACGGAATGGAGGAGTGTAATTCCGTGAAGAATCCCATTGTGCCTGGGCACAAATTGACAAAGGCAGGAACTGGAGATGCAGTGGACACTACAATGTTCACATAGCTCATTGGAAGTTTAAGGTACTTAACTGCTACTAGACCAGACCTAATTTACTCTGTAAACTTGGTTAGTAGGTATATGGAGAAACCCAATGAGCAACTTATGTTGGCTGCAAAAAGGATCCTGAGATATGTGCACGGAACTTCAGAGTTTGGTATAAGATACAAGAAGGGAGGTGAAAAGAAACTCGTTAGGTTTGTAGACAGCGATTATGCAGGAGATGTAGATGATCGAAAGAGTACTTCAGGATATGTTTTTATGCTCGGAGGAGGAGCTGTTTCCTGGGCATCAAAAAAACAACCTATCATCACTTTGTCTACAATAGAAGCTGAGTTTGTGACTGCTGCTTATGGGGCTTGTCAAGCTGTTTAGTTAAGGAATATCTTAGAGGAAATTGGGTCAGTCCAAGGAAAAGTAACAACTATGTATTGTGATAATAGTTCTACCATCAAGCTGTCAAAGAATCCAGT
Organism: Lepidium africanum; assembly: GCA_900406405.1. NCBI lineage: Eukaryota > Viridiplantae > Streptophyta > Magnoliopsida > Brassicales > Brassicaceae > Lepidium > Lepidium africanum. The sequence goes on from OVAX01003006.1 coordinate 5,970, forward strand.
ACTACATGGAAGGAGCAAGCATATTTATGTGAGATATCACTTTCTGCATGAATTGGTGAACGATGAAGTCATAAGATTGGATTACTACAACAAACATGATCAATTATCTGATATAATATTATGACTAAGGCAGTGAAGCTTGAAGTGTTCGAGAAGCTTAGAGGAATGATGGGAGTTGGCTGCATGAAATAAACTAGAAGGAGAGATGTTCCAGTTTAGGAGAGGAATTGAAGAATAAATTTGGTTTGAATTTCGGTTTGCTTTGGTTTTAATTTGTTTCCGTAATTTGGTTCTGCAATTTAGCTGGAATAAGTCTTCCTGATTTGTAATCGTTTCATCATGTTAGCACTTAGCATTAGAATAGGTGATAGTTGATTCAGTATCTTTCGTTGAGTTTGTAAGGTCTATATAAGACCAATTTCCTTTTGAGTCTAATGCAGAGAAGTATTCAGACATTTTCTCAGTTTCAAAAGCGTTAAATCTTTATAACACTTAATACTATGATGTAGTAGAAAATTTTCTCTGCTGTTATAACTTCAAGTTGTTGAAAGCATCGTTTGTTTGATTGAGACAAACAACGAGTGATATCATAGATCTGATCTGTTATACTTGTTTTAGTATTCAAAATATCATTGCCATCTGTACTTTATTCAAACATAAAACGACAAAAGTTGGATATTAGTTAGAGATGCTCAATGTTTGTGTCATTCGAACCTTTTCGCTGCAACTTGTGTAACATAAAACACACATATATATATATATACACACAACTAACGCTTGCAGACAATTTGACTATTGTTGCATTTTATGAAAGTGGTGACTTTGCAAATCGAGCAATGTTTAGGATTTTTCTTTTTCTTGTTATTCACGAAGAAATTAAAATCTTTCTATTCTGGACCAACTATTGCTAATACCGTATAAAATGGCGCAAAACATTTTTTATTGGATATCGAAGTATGAGCACAACATAACCAATTCATGCACTTAAACCACTAATTCACCTTATTGGTAAGATTTGTTTAGGATTTTATCCACATTTAACATCTGCTAATTAATTCAATTACAGTTGGTATTGATGTATTGTTACATGTTAGGTTGACCCTCTATTTAATCAGGGTTTAAGCTCAAACCGATGAGCTTGTGTATGTAGAAGTGAAGCTGATAAAGTAGATGAAGTAATAACAGAAGCTGTCCAAGTTGAAAACAGAGCATTACAAGTCAAATGATTAGGCATTCTAATGTCACGAAACTTTTATTAAATATTTTAAATTCGAATTAAATTAAACTGGACGTTTATTATACAATTTCAAATACGATCTCCATTAGCTATAGTTGAAACATTGCGTTTTGAGCGTCATAGCAAGAATCTGCATTATTAAACCCTCCAAGCAAAACCTGGCCATACGAGTGAACGCCATTAATAGCGTTTCCAATCGTTATGCTGAAAGCGTCTGCATGTGAGCCTTTGTTGTCTGTTTGGTCCCAAGGAAAACGCTGCTCTCCAACAACAATGTTGCTCTTATTGGTCTCTAAAGTAGCTTCATCTTCAATATTTACGGTGGTTATGTCGTGAATACTTGCTCGTCTTTTGTCCTTTCCGCCGGAAAGTTGCCGGATAAAGTACTTTTGAGCGTGGCTAGCGACTTGCGTTGGCGTTCGCGTTATCACGAAGTTACGAGAGATGTTTCTCCAATCTCCTTTGCCGTATTTCTTTAAACCCATTAGAAATAACCTGAAAGTGTTGACAAATATTGAATCAATTAAGATATTTTCACCATTACAAAAAAAAATATCAAAATGTATATATTCAATCTTTATATAAATAATTTGTTCATTTAGGTTCAAAATGGTACTAAGAGGATACCAACAAAATAAATGGTACTAATATTATGCATGTATTTCTTCAAGCCAATTAGAAAAAGTCGGATTTAATCAAAAATGTTTGTACAAAATTATATATATTACACAATATTATAGTATCATATTGGCATTTTTAATAGCTAGTAATGTAAATATTGAACCATTTTCCAAATAAAGTTAATCAATTAAGGTCATGTTTTGTGTTCAATTATTTTACGATTTTGCATGATTAGTAATGACCTAAATTTGTGCCAATTTATTCATTCTTAATGAGACTGCTTTTCACGATTCCGGTATAATATCATCTTATTCCGGTTAAAGTTGATATCCCAATAAACCGGAATAATAACAGAGACTTACTTGTGTTCCTCCTCCGTCCAAGGAACGCCTTTCTTCCGCTCCAGCTCCTGCGATCTACCGGCCTGAGATCGTTTATTACAAACCGGTTGACACGGTTTAAATCCGTTATATCCGCCGCCGCCACCGGCCCAATCCAGAGTGAAAGGCGAGGTGATGTAACCCGGAACCGGGATTAGACCGGCCTCAATACTGCTGACGTCAGCTTCCAGATCGTTATACTGTCTGATGACATCACTCACAGTCTTCCCTGGAATCACCGCCGCTACCTTCTGCCACCGGTCAGGAGTGTTGTCATCGTAAACAGCCAAAGCATTCTCAAATGCCTTATTCTCCGCCGCAGTCCACGTGGCACCTTTGCCTGAAGCTGCAACAACACCGTTACTCTTCGTCTCCTCCATCATCCAGTTCTTACCGGAGACATGTGATGTATTCCGTCTCAGAACCTCCATGTCCGAAACTTACAATCTTGCTCTGCTTTAGAGTTCAACGAATTGACGGATTTGGGATCAATAAGATCCCAAATAAAGGTTTTAAAAAATCGGATATCTATTAATGGAAAGGAAGAGATGAAAGAATCAAAGGAAGAACACAACAATCACTATCAAAAGATACTTCATTCTGAATTTGTTTAGAGAACAAATCATCAGAATTTCTGTGAAGCATTGCTTATAGACAGACCCACACTTGAAGGAATCTAGAAAAGTTTCAACGTTTAGAATAAAGATTGAGAGTGAAAATCTAAACGAGATCTGGAGAGTGGAGTCAAAAAGGAGAATTTTAGGGTAGCTCTGAAATATTGCAGAAGAAAGAAAAGAAATCTATTGGATTTCCAGATTTGGTGGAGCTAATAAGCATGAGTGGTACTTTTAAGTATCAGAGAGACTCAGAGTTGAGATTTAAAAAGATCTGGGTGCTGTGGATAATATTTCTAGGGAAAATAAACATATGGCTACAGAAAATTAATTTTATTAATATTTGAAGAAACTACCTTGGAGCTTACCCAATTAGGAAAACTCTAACGTGCAAGAACAAGCCATATCAACCCATAAATGGAAAGGAAACTTAAACCAACAAATCAAATTCTTAAAAAGAGAGACCTAGTAGGCAGAGAAAGGACACAATGATTTGTGTTCTTTTACTTCTGTTTCTGATAAATCAAATTTTAGGTTTTTTTTTTTACAGAAAATAAAAGATTTGGAGAATATTTCATTTCTTTTCTACTTCTCACCTTACGAATATAATTACATTCCGTCCATTTTCATACTCAGTTTATAGTACATATTTGCCTCCACTTACGTTGCTTAGATTAATTCAATGTAGTTGTATACCTAACCGATTTAACGGATTGTTCCAGTATGTAACTGGAATAATCAAAAAATGTATATAAAGGTAAATATAAGGCAGTGGTCGAGTTAGTTTATTTTTTATCTAGTTTGATACTAAGTGTTGAGTTCAAATCTCACCCAAATCTAGCTGAAAAATATTGGTTATGGATTGGATATTTGTTGATTTAATTATTTTTGACACGAAAAAAATGTAAACATAAAAGATTTAAGCATCCTAAATAATGGCTCATTACTGTCTAATCTCCAAACTGCACTTCGCTGTGTTAAAAAATATTTCTATTAAAAAAACATTTCAACTGGTTTTGGTAGGTACCTTTGTTATTGCCTTTGTTCTAATGGTCAAAAGTGTAACTTCTTTATTAAAATTATGGTTGGTAATTGGACCCAAATACATTTAATGCTTTTTAATGGATGTTAACTAAGATAGAGTGTGTCTATGCTATCTCGATGTTCACCATGAATGTTGATCGATTATATTTGCCAAAATGATGAAGTGTTATTGAAAGAAAAAATGAAAAAAATAAAACTGAAGTGTATTTACGTTCCGTATAAAGTTTGGTTTGGTCATACTGGAAGACATGAGAAATATAAATATTAATGGAAGAAGAATTCCGTGACTCTTATGATTACAAATTGATAATAATTGCGAATGATGTATTGTGAAATATTAAAATAATGGCTATTAATTTCAATTGATTTTACATATATTAAATTTTAAATTTGCGAAGTTGACATTTTATGGGAGTGTACTATGCCTCTCGTAATAATAACAAACTAGTATTATATCCATATTATAATATGGAATTTGATTGTTTTTTAACTCATATTTATTTAGTTCTTAGACGTGTTGATATTTTGAATACTATTTTTTTGATATTGTTTTGAAGGCCCAAAAATCGAATCGAAATCAACCCAAATTAGAGGGATCGAACCCAAAAAAACATGACAAAATACCCCAATGAGTCATAAATCTATGTATTTGAAAAACCAAACCCAAACCCGAACCAGAACCAAATCAAGAATCAAATTTTAGTTTTTCTATTAAATTTTTAAAACTTTTATGTAAATATACCTAAACCCGAATTCGATTTAAACCGTACCAAACTCTATATGGAAAAAAAATCTGAATATTTTTAAACCAAAATAACAAAAATACCAAAGTAGGTGAACCGAACTCGATAAGTTACCAGAATGTATCGTAAATCTATGTATCCAGAAAGTCAAATCTAAACGCGAACCGACATAGAATTAATAACCGAATTTGTAACCGATATGTTTTTATTAAGATTTATATTTTTTAGAGATTTATCTATTAAATTTTTATTAAATTTGAATTTTTAAAAATCTGTAACAAAATCACTTAAGTATTTTTTTAAAGGTTGTTATAAACTATATATTAATTTTATCGTAAAGTTTATAACACGGTGAAAATGAAATTATTTCCCGTAAGATTTTCAAAATTAGTATTAAATAAAGTAACATATATTGTTTTATTTTTTAAAACATATACGTTACTGCTTCAGCTGGAAACTTTTTTGTAATATATATTTTCACTGATTACGTAGAGTTGATAAAAAGTAGTAATATAATAATTATGCAAATTGGGATTTTATGTGTCAGATGGAGAAAAAAGTAGCCGCCAAATGAACGGTCGAGATCAGCGGTAACTTACATGGCCAAGTTGTACAAAAGGGGTCCACGTGAGATGCGCGTTTTGCATTATCATTGGTCGGTCTCCCACTTTTATTGTTTTCTTTTAGTTTTTTGTTTTTAAGATCTCGAGGAATCTGTCTTCTCCATTATGATGTTAACACGTGTCCTTAATCTGTACATCCGATCTATCTATAGTTTTAAATAGAAGTAGACAAGTGAAATCATCGATGGCTTTAATTGGTTTGGTTTGGTAACTTTCACTTTATGTTTTGGAGTCGAAATTCTATGGAGCTTAATAATTAGATTCATGCTTGAAATAGATTTTTAGATTTAAGTGATGACATGAACGTTTATTTTTGAGATTTATATTTTATATGTAATGTAATGTATATTTATAATTTCCCAATAAGTATTTTATCACAGTAGTTGACTCTCGCAAGAATTGTTATCTATTTAATATACAATAATGATTTTTAAAATACAATATTTTGTTTTATTAAAGAAGAAACTTGGAACATGTCAAATAAATTCATTACTTTTTTTTTAGAGTTAAGTACGACATAACATTCCTAATTTCACGGATCATATAAATATGTGTCGTAATTACAGTGATTAGGGAGCACTATATTATAATCAGAGAGATTACATATGTATTTTAAGCCAGTAAGCTTGTGATACGTGGCCGGTATAATGGTACTATACCGTACCAATTAGACAATATGTTAATTAACCTTACATTTAGTTCAAAATGTTTTAAAATGACCATGATTATATATGAAGTTTTTGTTCCCTGCTCTAATCAATTGGATTATATGTCACACAATGTACATTCTAAAGGCTAATAAATATATCTCTCACTATCCAAATTTGTATATACATTTAAACATAAGTTTCTCAATTACGTTATCTTCTTCAGATATTTTTTAAAAACCAACCACTCTAGTCTCTACTCTACAATTACATGGTTTATATATAATTAGTCAATTGAAAAAAGAATGATTAACCTAGCACCTTTAAATCAGTTGATGTCAATTTATTTAAAAAGGAATTAGAAGTGATTATATGACTGCAAAATAAAGAGATGACAATTCAAAAACCTGTTGCACATGTTCATATACATATGAGGTTTGGTACCGTTATGCAATATTTTCACAAAAATAATTTTTAATCTTATTCTAAGAATTTTTAGTTATATGCATGTTTGTTTGACATTATAAATTTAATTTTTTTTGGTAAAATATAAGCCCCGATTGGCAATTGTTTTCGTTGCAAAAATCTTTGTAAAACTGAATTAGTCATAAAAACAACTTAAAATATGATTGGTTTAATTTAAATCTATTATAATGATTTTTATTTTTCAAAACAACAAAAACAATTACCAATCAAAACGATAATATTGTTTATTATGAACAAGATGCTCACATCCCTTACCATGTTAAAAAAAAAATGTTTTAGATTCTAAGTGGCCCTTTGGACATTCAAGGAGGTACATATATGTAGGGCAAAGGGCCTAAATGTTGGAGAGACATAGCAATAATTGAATAGTTGTTTTTGCAATTTTTGGTACACCTAATATTCTCCAAACCATATTTATCTCATTAATAGAAGTCTTCCAATTTTAAATACTATTTATTCAATCTAATACTTAAACAATATTGTTATTTTAAACACGGAATAAGTCAAAGAAAATGTTTAAAACAGAAATTAAAATCATACTGAGGTTTTAGTTCACCAAGGGACAAAACGTCTTTGGATGAAACAGCCAAAATCCTATGGAATCAATTCCCTGACAATTATCTATTTTCTCATTATAAATTTGTATCATAAATCCGTGGGAATTGTGATTCCAGTATACGTGGATCATATATACATAACTGGATAAATCATTTTTTTCTACTTATATGAAAAAAACAAATTAATGTGTAAAAAGATCCAATTGAATAGTTACAAATTATTTTCTCCTTAATAGGTTTTGATATAATCAAAGCGGATCCGTGACATTTGGCATTTTGAAATTATTTACTTGCCAAGTTGCCACTAAAACATTGATAAAATAAAGTAAGAAGAAGAAAACCCCCTAAAATTTTATCAAAAAAAAAAAAAGAAGATTACCCCCGAGCAGGAGAATAACGTTGTCTTAAGAAAAATAAACCATTTACATTAAATAATTTTCATTTAATCTTTTTTATTACGTACAAAAATAGGAAAGAATTGTAATGCATCTAAATACAAATAAGGTAACTAAAGCTAAATATTAATATCACCAACACAAAAAATGCAACTTTGATTAAAAAAGATCCTAACATTTGGGAAGATCGGAAGGTGGAGGAAGCAATGACTGGTCAGGACCATGACCATTATCAACGACGAATGCCATCTTTAATCCCCAAGTTGTATGTATTTCCAAGTGACAATGCATGAACCATACCCCTTCATTTATGTTAAACAAAAACAATTTAATCTATTAGTATATAAAATCTAACCAAAAAAAAAGGAAAAAATACCATAGCAAGTTGGACCGAATATTCCGGATAAATAATTCCCTACACGAATTTTAATAGTAACAAAATAATTCGTGACTGACAAAGACTAACTATTTGACAAATGTAAAGTTTAACAAAAAAGCAAAACTAAAATATTCTACACTTTGAATTTGTACAATTAATTACCTGGATTGTCGGCTATGAATCTGATGGCAGCCCAACCACCAGCTGGAACTCCAACTGTGTTTCTTTCAACCGGATCAACCAAATTGAATGTTTTCGGATCTTTTTCCGGGTTAAAGTTTCCCAAACCTCTACCAACTTCAAAGAAATTAAACCCATGAAGATGAAATGGATGATTCTCCGACAAAATTTTCGCTGTATTCTGCAAAACGATTTGCACCGTCGCGTTATACGGTAGCCGATAAAGTTTTGTACCTTTCATCGTCGCTGCATTAACCCCTGGCTCTATACTTGCCGTATAGTTATACGGGTTCAATGGTTTAGCCGGAAAGTCGTCGGTAAATACACCGGAAATGTTAAAGAAATGAGCTTGAAGAAGAGCGGTTTTAGGCATTGTGAACGTTACGTTGTTTATTCCGGCTACTAAACGAATACCGTTGTTGCAACTCCGACACGGGTTTGCACCAAGACCTACCGTGAAAAACAAGGAATGGTCTACTATTGAAGGTACTTTAGCTGGAAACTCAACAGAGTTCAAGCTCCTTAGAGATTTAATGAATTTGGTCGCAACCCACGTTGCGTTTTGCGAGGGGAGTGATGCGAGAACTGTCTTTTGAGAGGCGGAAACGGTGGCGGTGGGGCCAAGGTAGTGGAGAGTGGCGGTGGCAGTGACGTTGTCGAATGAGATTGGAGCATCCATAAACGTTGTGGCTGCGATCATGTATTTGGAACCAACGTTTGCGTTTGCTGTTAACAGAACGTTTGTAGTCTGTCCTGGAGCGATGACGACTGTGTCAGTTTTAAACGGTTTGGTGTAAACCGCATCAACTTCTACAACGGTAAATTTGTGACCAGCAATTTTAAAGAATAGCTCTTCGTTTAAAGCTGCATTGATGATCCGTAACATGTATGTCTTCCCTTGTCTCACCGGTAGACCATAACTACCTATAAGTAAAAAAGTAGTGCAAGTTATTCATGAGGCTACATGAATCAAATTCAAGTGGAAAAAATGTAGAGGTGGACATTTAACTATTTCACCAAAAAAACACACTTTATGAGATGAAGAATATAGCTAATGGTGTGAAAGTGTTTAGTTGAATACTGGATAAATTGGTAAGTAATTACTTTGGGAAGGACAGTTAGAGATGGAGCCTGAATGACCATTGATGGTATGTGCATCAGAAGCTTTAGGAGCAGCTCCAAGTTTTGAAGCCTCATTTATAAGTTCTTCAACGTCTGATTTCCACCATTCACCAAGAAGAATGGTTTTCTCTTTATAGGGCTTTGGGAAAGGGTACGTGACACCGAGCTTAGGTAAGATGACAATGGCACCATGAACCGTGGCACGAAGCCACAAGATATGAGCGTGCCACCATAAAGTTCCTCGTTGACCCGTTAATGTAAAATTGTAAAGATATTCCTGTCCCGGCTGAATCGGACATTGTGTTATGTAAGCCGGTCCATCTGCCCAACCAGTCCTTAGTTGCCTAATCCCGTGCCTATATAGATATTAAACCGTTAGTGAATTAGTTATTAGTTAGTTGATATCATTGTCAAACAAAGATAGGACGGAGATTTCAAGGCTAGCTTTGGCCAATTATCTAAATAATGTTTGTTTGAGGTTGCTCACCAATGGATGGAGACGTTGTATTTGACGTGATTCACTACTTTTATCAAAATTGTGTCGTCTTCTCTTGCAACAATGGTGGGACCCGGAAATTGGCCATTCACTGTTACAATGGGCTTTGACGTGCACAACTTCGTCGTATTCGTCATCACCACCTAGTTCACACATTTATATTTTACGTAAATCATGATGTTATTCATGTATGATTCTGCATGCCATTGCAATTTGAATTAGATTATCGAAGCCTACATATATAGGGACTTTTTATCCTTTTTGCTTCGCAACCACGAAAATTCTAGAGTTTAGGCTATAATTTAATCTTTTGAAGCTTAACCCCTAAACCTCGAACCCATACTATAGTCGATTATATCTAATGAACCGGAATCAACTTAGTTCCTCTCTACATTAAAAAAAAAAAGATATAGAGGAGGCTTACATTGAATTTGTAATGTCGGATCATGGAGTGAACGGTTGTCGGTGATAGTAGAACGACCACAATAAGTGTAAGGACACTCATACAAAACCGTCTCGGAATCTCCATTTAATGTTTGTTATGGTTTTATTAAGTTATGCGATGTCGTTTTTACTTGTTAGGTTGAAGATTAAATTGTAAAGCTGTTTAAAGGAAACGTACCGAAAGAAGAAGAGGAAATAGTTGTTTCTATTTAATTAAGATTCGAGAGAGACTATATATAAATAGAAATGTAGTAAACTTGACGATCAAGAAATGTGGTTTTCAAACGTCAAATGGCTTAGGTGATCTGGTGGCTCAACGGTGTTTAGGTTTATGTCAATTAACCTCTCCATCTAACTAAACTCACCCACATTTTCTCTTTTAATATCTCTACTTTTCTTTTGGTTATCTAGATGTGTGTTGAACCTATTTAAAGCTGTAATTAATCAAAGTTTTTCGGTGTGAAAGAATCAAGTTTAGTTTATTAACGACTATTTTGGTACCTTCACGAATACGTCTACTTGTATGTTTTAATATAAAAAAAGACTCATACTCGAGCATCTTGAGTAAATTTTATTAATCAATTGAGACCTAAACATAAACGCATTATACAAAATTAGTAGAAGAGATTGTTTTTTTTAAATGGCCATTGACACCAATGACATGCATCGAACTACAATTTGGAAGATAACTATTTTTTTTTTTACAATTTAAAGGTGAAAGGTAAAACTTACTTTTTGGTTGCTAATAAGAGCTCATCTCTTGAGGTTTGTTGTAGCCTAAGTTTTATGGGCCTAATTCATTTATTCAGTAGGTCCATTAAGAGAAAGAAGAAACATTACATATGGGCTATATTCGCATTAAGCCTACTCGGGAAATAAGTTTGTTATAACTGACTAGAAATAGTATTCATCTTCTTTATTTTGACTGTTGTAGTACTCCGAAAGAAACAAAGAAAGAAATTATTGGATTCCAGGTGATAAACCTGAAGTGAGATGTACCCGGTTTGAAAAACTCTATAACTATTTTGTGCACTGTTTCTTGTAAGATCATACAAACGTGAGCTCAGAGAGGGTGAGAGATTCTTACGGTTTTACTCAATCAATTGGTAATCAGATGCATTGTTAGTTGATCAAGCTTGATAGCTTTCTTTCACAAGTGGTATCAGAGCTTTAGGGAAGAAGCAAAAGATCAGTTGTTATTAAAGCAAGGAGAAGATCACAAGATGTCATCGAAGGTGAAGGAGAACTCACCAGATTGAAGACGGGATTGCGATCTCAGAATCTCTACTCGGAGAACTCAATCAGAATCAATATCAACTAGAAACCACATCGCACCTCACATAGAAACAAGATCAAAATTACCACATCGAATTCAAGAATCGAATCAGACAGAGAAACTGATTGGATAAGTTTTTCTTTTGTCAAACTCAACAGATTATGTGTGCTCAAGTTTAAATCTGTAAAGAAACACTTAAATTTGTAAAATAAGTCTACATGTTATTATAACAAAGAATATAAGGAAACAGAATGGAGCCAACACCATGGAAGTTTGAGGTAGAAAGATTCAATTGGAAATGTGATTTTGGTCTTTGGAAGTATCGGATGCTTGGTCAGTTTGAACTCCCTGGTTTAACGTCAGTAATTGAGGAAGAACCAAATAACCCAGAGGTAGTAGTTTAGTTAAAAGAATTAGAAGGCGACAATAAAACTGAGGTAAAGAATCTTGAATCAACCTGGGCTATGAAAGATAAGAGGGCAAGGAATCTGTTAAGTCAATGTATTATTGATGTGGTGTTAAGAAAAATTATGCATGAACTAATTGCATATGCTCAATGGAAGGCTTTAGAAAGAGATTATCAAATAAAATCTCTTCCTAACAGGATTTACATGAAGAAAATATTTTCAAGTTTTAAGATGGATAAGGATAAAACCATCGAAGAAAATCTTGATGTATTTCACAAACTCGTTTCTGATCTGGCAAGTTTGAAAGTAAAAATAGAAGATGGGAATCAAGCTATATCATTTCTAACAAGTCTACCATCTCTGTACGATCCATTAGTTCACACCCTACATTTGGAACAAAAATGGAGAGAGTGACATTAAGCTATGTTGTCATTGGAGCTTATGCAATGGAAGTGAACATGTAGAAGGGTTAAATATATAAGGAAGAGGTAGGTCTGAGAAAAGGAACAACAAACAATCTGGTAAGGGGAAAGGAAAATCAAAGAGTAGAGGGAGATCAATTCAAAAGAAAGACATTAATGAAAACGGAAAGGGTTGTTGGGTTTGTGGGGAAACAAACCACTGGAAGCGTGACTGTCCTCAAAGGAATTAGAATAAGTCTAAGGATACAACCAATGTAGCTATAGCTACATTAGAATCATCAGCTTTCACTATCAGCTTAATGGCTTCAACGGATGAATGTGTACTAGATTCAGGCTACAGTTATCACATAACACCTAAAAAGGAACTCTTTACAGACGTAATGGAGCTTAAAGGTAACAAGGTATACATGGGAAATGATACATATTGCATTGTTAAAGGCATTAGAAAGATTACCATAGATAACATTGATGGTACAACAGTCATATTGGAAGGTGTTAGATATGTCCCAGAGATGAGTAAAAATCTTATATTCTATGGTCAACTGGATAATATTAGATGTAACTATATCAGAGAAGATTACAAAGTTACATTCTAGAAGGATAAAAAGAAATCACTAGCAGGCAAATATAAAAATGCATGGATAGTATTATCTTCAAGGAAATGTCAGATCATCAAAAGTGAATGCAGTCAAGGTGAATTTTGATGCTATAGAAAGATGGCACAGAAGGCTTGCACATATGTGTAAAAGGTCAATAGAGACTTTGGTCAGAAAAGGCTATCTTAAGAAAGAAGATGTAAAATAACTTGGATTTTGTGAGGCTTGTGCAATGGGGAAATCACATAAGCAAAGTTTCAAGAGAGCAAAACACACGACAAAAGGTACTCTAGAGTATATTCATTCAGACCACAGGGGTTCTCAAACACAACCCCAAGTATTTCAGGAGCTCAATATGTTATCTCATTTATTGACGACTATTCAAGAAAAGTCATGATATACTTTTTCAAGAAGAAGAGTGAAGCTTTCAGACATTCAAGGATTGGAAGGAAATGGTTGAGAACCAAAGTGCAAAAATGATAAAATGTTTAAAAATTAATAATGGACTAGAGTACAGCAACAATCAGTTTGATGAGCTGTGTAAGAAATCAGGGACCAGAAGGCATATGACTTGTCTTATACTCCACAACAGAATGAGGTCTCAGAAAGAATGAATCGTACAATAATGGAGAAAGTTAGGTGTATGCTTTCAGAGACAAGCCTAGGAGGAGAATTCTGGGCAGAAGCAGCTAATATTCAATTTACCTAATCAATAGTCACCCTCAACATCAATCGATTTTGAAGTAGTAGAAGAGATATGGTCAAATACTAAACCGGATCATGAATACTTGAGAAGTTTTGGGTATATAGCATATTTCTATGTCACTCAAGACAAGATCAGCCCAAGAGTTGTGAAGGGAATTTTCTTAGGTTATAGAAAGGAAACTAAGGGATATCAAGTCTGGTTGTTAAAGGACAGTAAAGTGGTAATTAGCAGATGTTGTGTTCAACGAAGTGATGTTGTACAAAGAGATTAATACGGAGAATCAAGTCATAAAGGATTAGACGTCTGAGAGGGTTAAGAAATCGGGTAACCTCAGAGCATATTTAGAACATATTCTTGGATAGAAAACTCAGACATATTGGGTTATGGAATCATGTGGAGCAAGTTCAAGCAGTTCACCAGGAATTGGTCATGGCATTAAAAATGAAGACGATTCAATCAAAGAATCAGATGAGTTAGAGGAAACAAACAAAGAATCAGGTATGGACACTGTGGAATCAAGTCAGTCAATAGATCTAAGTGATTACTTGCTAGTACGGGACATACACAGAGGGAATATAAAACCTCCTTCAAGGTTTGAAGAAGCTGACATCGTTGCTTATGCACTTGCTGGTGCAGAATTGTCAATCTCAATGAACCTAAAAGCTATTCAGAAGATATGAAGGGAAAATACAAGAAGAAGTGGGGTGGAACATCAGATGAAGAAATGGACTTACTCATTAGGAATCATACATGGGATTTAGTGGATAAGCCACTTAACCAAAAGGTTATTAGCTGCAAATGGTTATGTAAACTACAACTAGGAATCCCATGAGTTGAAAAGCCTAGATACAAAGCTAGACTAGTTGCTAAGGCTAATGCAAAATTCAAGGTTTGACTACAATGAAATTTTGCTCCAGTAGTTAAACATGTTTCAATTAGACTACTATTACTTGTTTTGGCTAATTGGGACATGGAACTTGAGCAAATGGATGTTAAACGACTTTTCTGCATGGTGTTCTACAAGAAACTATTAATGTGAATCAACTTGAAGGCTACATTGTTGAAGGAAAAGAAGACAAAGTGTGTATACTCAAGAATTGTTATACTGTTTAAAGCAATCACCAAGGGAATGGAATGCAAGGTTTAATGATTTCATATGCAATCAACAGTTTCAGAAAAGTGAGTATGATCCTTGTGTCTACATTAAAGGTACATCAGTAAATAATATTATCTATTTGCTTATATGTGGATGATATATTAATTGCATCAACTCATAAAGCAAAGATAAGCAAGCCAAAGTAGTTATTAAGCACAAAATTTGAAATAAAGGAATTAGGTCTTGCCAGAAAAATATTGGGAATGGATATATTTAGGGACAATACTCAAGGCAAGTTAATTCTATCTCAGGAAGGATATATAAAACAGATTTTAAATACATATAACCTGGATGAAAGTAAGTCAGTTCAAATGCCTCTTGGATCACATTTTAAGCTTCAGAGTGTAAAACGAGACACCAAAGATTCAGTGAGAGAAGGAATGGATAATGTACCTTACACCAGTGACGTTGGTAGTTTAATGTACGCCATGGTTGGTTCCAGACATGACCTTGCATACTTAATCGGTGTTGTATGTAGATACATGTCAAAGCCAGGTAAAACACATTGGTCAGCAGTTAATTGGATTATGAAGTATCTAAAATATACATCAAATATCAGTTTGACATTTAAAAAAGATGCAGATTTCAAAATTAGAGGCTACTGTGATGCATACTTTGCATCAAACTTAGATAGGAGAAGATCAATATCTGGTTATGTGTTCAAAGTACGAAACAACACAATCAGTTGGTGATCTAGACTACAGAAAGTTGTTGTTCTATCTACAACTAAATCAGAATACATATCGTTATCAGAAGCAAGCAGAGAAGTAGTTTGGATTCAAGGTATTTGCGAAGAAATGAAGTTAAATTTTTGGACCAGTCAAAATATTTTGTGACTCTCAAAGTGCAATCTATCTAGCTAAGATTCGCATGCAAGCCATCACAAGCCTTATAGCTGATCAGTCGAATCAGGCGCGGCAGTCGTTCCAAGGCTTTTATGCCACCGTTCAGGCCTTAAAATAAGAAAAAAATCGAAACCCTTTTCATGACCTTATTAATTTAACCGGGAAATTTGTTTTTAATATGTTTCTTGAAAGGACCAAACNTCATTTGTAGTGAAAGGACCAAACACATACAAGTCAAATACAATTACATCAGGGAAGTAATTGAAGACCACAATGTAATTGTCTCAAAGATTCATACATCAATAAACCCAGCAGATATTCACTAAAGTGTTACATGAAGACAAATTCAGAGGTTGCTTGCAATATTTGAGAATGATTGAAGCTTGAAGCTTCAAATCGAGGCTTCATCTGTTACTAAGCTGAAGACAAAGACCTCAAAGTTGTCGGTTTAAAACCTGAATCTACAGAAAGAAGAAGAAAAAACAAAAGGTTCAACATAAAGATAGGAGTGGTTAGATCTAAAGTCATCTAATCACAGAGATTTGTCTTCATCGAAAGTTCCAGGTTTTAGAATCCACGGAGTCTGAGTATAGATAGAGTGACTGTTCAGACATAAGAACGACAAAGATGGAGATTTGTTGAGGTTTGTCGTAGCCTAAGTCTTATAGGCCGAATTCATTTATTCAGTAGGCCCATTAAGAGGAAGAAGAAAAGAAGAAGCATTACAGATGTGCCATATTCTCATTAAACCCACTCAGGATTTAAGCTTGTTATAACAAACTTATGATCTGATCCATTAAGCTGACTAAAAAATAGTTTTCATCTTCTTCATTTTGTTTATTGTAGAAGCAGATAAAAAATTAGTGGATTCTAGGTGATAAACCTGAAGAGAGATGTACTCGATTTAGGGAACTCTATAATTGTTTTGTGCACTGTTTCTTTTAAGATCATATAAACGTGAGATAAGAGAGAGTGGGAGATTCTTACGATTTTACTCATAGAATTGGTAATCAGATCCATTGTTAATTGATCAAGCTTGATAGCTTTCTTTCACATCATCGAATACAATGATTGAATTCTCAAAAAATTGTTAATTAATTTATTAAGTAAATAATAAGGCGCAATAGGGGAAAAGGCTTAATAAATTCCAGGCCTAATATACTTCAGAACGACATGGTTTTTATTAGGCCTGGGCACGGGTCGGGTATCCGAGATTTTTGTGATATCTAGATCCAGATCTCTCATGTCCGTGTTTTTATTACCCGGATTCGGATATGAATATCACAGGTATTCGAGATTTAATACTTGTGAATATCCGGATCCGAACTCTTATTACATTATATAATTATTTTATAAAAAATTAATATCATATTTATAATAAAAATATGTTAAAAAATAAATATGTAGATTTCTAATACTAAAAATCATTATAAAAAAAATCACAAAATACAAAATTTTTTTTTTTTGAATTTATATTGATATATCACTAAAGTTTTAAATTAAAAAT
This sequence comes from Lepidium africanum, assembly GCA_900406405.1. NCBI lineage: Eukaryota > Viridiplantae > Streptophyta > Magnoliopsida > Brassicales > Brassicaceae > Lepidium > Lepidium africanum. The sequence goes on from OVAX01003006.1 coordinate 22,853, forward strand.
AAATTTTATGTTAAATTCTAACATTAATATCTAAAAATATTATAAAGTGCATAGTTCAAAAATTTTAAATGAACCTATACATTAACAAATTTAAAATTATTTAATAAAATTATTACATATTATTAAAAATCATACATTAAATTTTTAAAGTCGGATCGGATCTGAATATCTAGAAAAAAAATTTTATTACCCGGATCCGGATCCATACCCACGAATCCGTAATTTTTGTTACCCGGATTCGGATCCCTATGTTCCAAATACCTGAAATTTCGGGACGGATCACAGAGCAGATCTAGGATCCTGATAATATGCCGAGGGATAGTTTTGATATAGAGCTTTTTCTGTGTTAGTCTGAGATCGCCGTTTCGGCTTTAGTTTGTTTCAAGTGACCGATGTTGTTGGGCTTAACTCATTCATCATCGTAAAGAAGCTTGGTCGTATAGCTTTTAGCTCTTTGGAGAAGAAAATGGTTTGGAAACAATTTCAACAAGCTAAAACGGGTGAGTTTTTGGACCATCTTTTACTTCTTTTCCCAATACAAGTATCCTCTTTCTTCTGTTTATTTCCCGAATTGTACACGTCGATGAAATTCATGGTGATAGATCCATTAAATTTTCCCTATATACGTGTATCTCCGGAATTGGCAGGGTTCTGTCAAAGTTTTTGACTTTTACATGTGGGTATAATGTAAGGTAGGAAGGATTCATGTAAGGTGTTCGATGAAATATCTAAATGAAAGCTCATATTGGTCAATTTTTTTTATCGTAATAGGAATCGAGGCCTTGAAGTCAATGGATGCCAACAAGTACCTGAAGAAGGTTGGATTAG
>OVAX01003007.1:0-23666 GCA_900406405.1 Lepidium africanum
TGGACTCACTGTAAACAGGAAAACTGATCTTCTACTTGTTCCTGTGAAGTACTCAGATCCTCCGAACTAGGTTCATTACGAATTTCTCTTTTTTTTTTGTTATTATGATGAAATGAGAATAAAGTGGAACATCTATTCAAATGGTTACGTCCACGTTTGCTTTACATATGCTTTCAAGTAATATTTTTTAGAGTTTATGAGAAATTCTTTGAGCTATGGATCCACGACAATGGCTGACAAAATAATAAAAAGAAAAAATCGATGATCCTCTGTTTTAGGAAAAACTTTAGTTAATCGACCACATAAATTGTGTTCAAAAAGTAGACAACAGAAAATATCCGTTTTTGTTTAATTCCAAACATAGAAGTCTTTGTTTCCATATATTTGTTACAAAGTGTAAAGAATATAAAAGAATTATTATGAATTATAAAGCATATTTCCTTTTTTCTAAAATCACTTTTAACAATCGAATCCGGATATTTCTAAATACAAACAAATTTATAGAAAAATATAAAATGCAGTAGTCTAAAAGCAAAAAACGATGCTTTACAGCACAGAAGTTTTAAAAAAAAACAATATAGAAATAGCTCATCGACACTACATATCTCAAACTAATTAGATTAATGCAAGGAGAAAATGGTCCAGTTGCTTGATCTAGATTTTAGTTTAGCATTATATGGTAAGTTTAAATTTTATCCTATTTTATTTAGAACATTTAGGTTATAAATATGGTCTTGTCGTTAAAGGACACATGCATTAATCATTTAATTCTCTAATGGAAATCTAGAGTACTTGAGTGATTAACGAACGTGATTAGTGTCATAAAAATGGAACAATTATAATGAAGTGATTCAACTCTAGAATAATAAGATTACTTAAAAATGTTATATCACTATTTTTTTAGAAAACTTACGTTACCTTGTGGTTCGTGTTATAAATTTACATTTGTTTGTTGTTGTTTTTTTCCAAAATTTGATCCATAAAATTTGATACATAATTCAAATCCTACAAAAACTTAGATAATATTATGCGGAAGTACGTGATTCCTTTAAATTGAAATCGGATTTAAAAAAACTGTAAAGAAAAACATTTAACGGTTTAATAATATTTTATGAATATGTTTTTTCTAAGCAATTGATAACCACATTACTCTTAGTAATGTCCTCTAGAAAGCCTCTATGGTAGTATGGGCTCACATGACCACATGATTGCAATATCGTCATCTTTAATTTCATAAGATGTAGCTCAAAGTTTATTATATTAATTGCTCTACGGCAAGACCACCTTATCATCTCGAGAAAAAAAGTCAATTCTTGTCCATATATTAGTGACATGTGTCGAAACATAACTAAATTTTAGCAAAATCCATAATTCAATAAATATTAGGAGTTTTTGACTCAAATAATCTAAAAATTGGTTAGAAATACAAAACTAGATCCTTATTTGAATCAAATGCAAAACTAACTCAAAAAGCACTACAACAAAACATTAGTGTAGGGATGTTTTTTACAACACTTTTACAACGCAGATGATGTGGGACGTTTTAGCAACACTTTTACAATGAAAATAAGATTCGTCGTAAAAGTGTTGTAACTTTACGACGCCAAAGTTCGTTGTAAAAAAGTAGGTACTTTACGACGAATATACAACGTATTAGAATGTTTAAAAAGTTTCGTTGTAAAAACGTCCCTAATTTGCATTGTAAAAACATATGTTTTGTTGTAGTGAAGCTAGTAAAATTACAATTTTTTCATTAATGAACAAACAAAAAATCAAATACAACAATTACAATTTTAGTCTTCCTCGTATGTAGACTTCATATAAAGTCTTCACAATAGACTTTATATAAAGTATACTTCGTAATCTTATTTTATTCTCAAATTTTAAAAATATATAAAAATAATTTGATGAAATATTTGTACACATAACTAAAATATAAGTAATTAAGAAGTATTAAAATCTAAACTAAATTAATAAAAATAATGCTCTTTTAAGACTTGGCAATATAAGGTGAAGTCTATTTAGTATAGACTTTATAAGAAGTCTACTTAGTGTAGACTTAAGGTTAAGTCTACATACTGTAGACTTAATATGAAGTCTACTTACGCATAGATTTTAAATTAAGTCTACTTACACATATTTAAGCCCATTGGACTTGTATTTACTCTTACAATTTACCCTAGGTATAAAAGTAATCTTACAAAGTTGAAAGAAACCCTAATTTCATTTTTAGCATCCATCTTTCTCTCTCATTTGCAACCTCCATCTTTCTCTCTCACCACAATTCAAAGAATTTTGTTTTTTAGGTAAGGTTTGATTTTTCTTTTTTGTTTTACTAAGATTTAGGAAAAAAAAAACAAATCATTTTGTATGTTGCAAAACTCTTAAGAAATTGACGTTTTGTTACTTGAAAAAATAAAAAGTAAGATTTGTCTTACTTTACTTTTTGATTTAGAAGTCTAATTTATTTCATTGTTCATTGTCTTACATTTCCTCGAGGGAGGACCGATGAAAGAAGAAGAGAAACTAAGAATGGTGTTTCTTGGATTTGGTTAGTGGGTTGTCTCATGTAAACTACATGATTCAACTTCCAAGGTGAGAAATATTTGATTTTTATTTGGTTTTATTGAATATTTTTACTAATTTTCTTGTTAATATTAGTGAAATATTTCGGTTAATATTTGTGAAATATTTTATTATTTTTGTTGATTTTCTTATAAATCGTGATGAAATAATTGATTTTTTTCTTGTGAACAACTCATTTAGATGTGGTTTTTTTAAAAAATTAATCGATCATATTTGTTTAATTAATTAACTTCTTTCAATTTTTGTTGTAGACATCAGTTGCAGATATCAGTTGCAGACATCCGTTGTAGACATCGGTTGCAGACGTAGGTTGCATACATCAGTTACAGACATCAGTTGCAGATATCAGTTGTAGACATCGTTTGCAAACATCGTTTGCAGAGATTATTAGACAATATCAAGACATTGATAAGAGAGATAGAGAGAGAGCTTCTTAACAATTTTGTTCAAAAGTATCATACTTTTGGTATTGATGAATGACTATATTTGGTGACAAAAAAAAAAAAAAAGTTATGTAAAGATACATGATTTTAATTTAAACCTTAATTTATGTTATGAATTAAAGTTGGTATAATATGGAAAATTTAATCGGCATACATAAGATCAAACTATAAATGTTCATATTCATGTCTTTTAAGTAACCATGACGCATTTAAATTAATACACATAGGGAAAACTATATATCTAAATCATTTCTATAATTTATTCAACTATAGATAAAACACATAAACATGTAAAATTTATATAGAAGCAAACAATTAAAGCAATACACATGAGAAATATTGACATAATAGATTTCATATGAAGTATACTCTCAATGACCTAAATTATTTCAAAAAACAATTTAACCATAGATATAGACATGTAAAATTTATAGAGAGCAAGACAACTAAAGAAACACACATGAAAAAAAAAAAAAAAAAACATTATACATATGTTATAAATTCATTTTTAACAAAATTGTCATAGTAAACTTCATTTAGACAATCGTAGTTGTAGACTTCCTTTGAAGTCTACTACGAGTAGACTTAAAATGCAGTCTACTAACCATAGACGTAAAATGAAGTGTACGAGAAATAAGTTATATGCTTAAATTATTTCAAAATTTGAATAAACCATAAATATAACACATATCAAATTTATGCACAGACAGACAACTAAATAAACACATAAGAGAAAAATTCTAAAAAAAATTAAAACATTATATATAAGTTATAAATTTAGTTTTAACAAAATTTTAATTGTAAACTTTATTTAAACTCTACTAATCGTAAAAGTAAAATAAAGCCTACTAAACATAGACGAAAAATAAAGTCTACTAATCGTAGACTTAAAATAAAGTCTACTACCCCCATAGACTAAAAATGCAGTATACTCTTAGGTTAGTTTTGCATTTGACCAAACTTTGACTTTCTAGAAGTAGACTTTGTTTTAGGTCTACTCTCAAATCAGGTTAATTTTGCAATTGACTAATGTGTTAACTATTAAAGTAGATTTCTTAAACAGTCTACAAGAAAAGTCTATATAAAATATCAAATAGTAGACTTCATATGAAGTCTACTGACGTTAGTTTTGCAATTGACTAACTTTGACTTTTGTGCGTGAAATCTATTTGAGCAGTCTACAAAGTGTAGACTTTAAATGAAGTCTACTTTTATAATTGTACATTTCATATGAAGTCTACTTTTTTGGAGTAGATTTCATATGAAGTCTACTTTTTCATTTGATTACGTCGTATATCCAATGACGTAAGTTATCAATTGTAGACTTCATTTTAAATCTACAATTATAAACGTAGACTTCATATGAAGTCTACACGATGTAGACTTCTGAAGTAGATTTCATACAAAAAAGTTAAACTTAGTCAATTGCAAAACTAACCTCAGTAGACTTCATATGAAATCTACTATTTGAAAATTTCGGTAGACTTCTCGTGTAGACTCCAGCTTCAATAGTCAACACATTAGTCAATTGCAAAAACTAACCATTTTGACGTAGACTTAAAATGAAGTCTACATCAGATTTTTTTTTCTACAAAGAGAAATGTGAAGACTTTATTTTAAGTCTACAACATATTGGTTAAATGCAAAACTAACCCATTTGTTGATTTGTAGATTTCATTTAGGTCTACATGGAAGTAGACTTCAAATGAACTCTACTCTCTGCAAAAAATCCAAAAAATAGTAATGAGTTAGATTGAGCTTGTGTTTACCTTCTATTATTATCCAGAAATTTGAGTCAAGCTAATACCAAAGAAGCCCAATCGTTTTTTATTTAAGAAACTCGAAAACAAGGAGATCTAGGAACTTTTAAAAATTTCAAATGCAAATGAGAGAGTTTTTTTGTATGAAATTGATGAGAGAGTTGAGAAATATGAAGTTATGTGGGTTAATTAGATGCTATTGAATCCAAAATTGATAGGTAAAGAAGCATTTAGAGCTTACTTTTCGTTGTTAATGGTGGTTGAAAATATTAAAGATGATTGACATTTTTGTAAATAAGTGATTCAACAAGATATTTATGTCTTTTTATTTTTTATTTTTTTGGTCAACAATTAGATCGACAAGGCCCGATCCATAGCCTAGCTCAACCCTTAAAATTCCTATTTAATCTAGCAACTGCGTAGAGAGGAGTAATCGAACCCTAGATGTCATAGTCATTAGTTGGATCATCCTAACTACTAGAGTGAGAAGAACTCAGTTATTTATGTCTTTTTAAGTTTTGTTAGTTATTTAAAAAGCGAAAATGACATTGAATATAAATATAAAGTGGTTTAAGAATAAAATAGAGTAAAATTTAATGAGAGAAAATTTAAAACTATTTTTGCATTTAACTTAACAAAAAAGTCATTTGAAACAAGCCCTTAATATTAATTGTTATCAAATTGGAAACCATCTCAGCTATAACGTTAGCTAAATAGTCAATAGTTTGTATGTCACTTCAATAAATTTTACCACCAAAAGTCAATAAATTAATAAAATAATATAACAGTGGTATCAGAGTCCATTATTAATGTTGATACGTGTATTGGCGTAAGTAACTAGACAACTTGGTTTCGCTAAACACATTATTTTATTTTGAATTGTCTCCTATCCCAAAGTTTAAGTTTTATATTCCTTTTGTTCGTTTCAAAATAGGTGAATTTTGACACATAAATAAAATCTCACTAGATTTTATGTTTTTTTATTTTAAAATATGATTTTCAATATATTTTATAAACAATCAACCAATTAAAAAGTAATTTGCAGAATGCAAATAGTCAAAATAAATAAATTTATAATTAATTTTGCCTTGAAAATTGAAAATATAATATAATTTGATACAAAAAATTTTCTCTAGAATATCAATTATTTTGGGACATAATGAGTAATAGAAAATAAACTTTTACAAAATGTAATATAGAAAATGAACTTTCACAAAATGTAATATAAAAAATGACATGTATGTGTGAGGATATAATGAATTAGACAACAATCAACGACTTAATTGATAAAGGTGGAACTTTAAGTTTTTTTGTAAGATTTAGATCATAAGTTTTCAGTTGTATCTTTCACTAAAGTAATAGTTCTAGACTTTTGGTTTTGTGCAGTTAAAATATTGTATAAATAAAAAATTAATCTTTTATAGTAATGAAAGCTAAAAGTAAATCTAAGACACCATTAGTTCAATGTCAATGCTAAAAATTATTTTTGCTTTTTAGAGTAACGAAAATCATTACTCCAAATTATAAACATTTTATAAATTAATGAATGTAAAGATTGTAAACATTGTAAATAGAAAGAAAAAAGTTAGTTTTAATATTTTTTGTAACTTAGTAATTCTCATATTTTATAGGAGGGACTTACACTATTATCTTAGGGAAGGAAACCACAAATTGATTTTTTTGCTGGATACTCAAATGAATTGTTAGATAAGTTTATATCCATGTTAAGGATATCTGAAAGAATTATAAGTTTTTTTTTAAGTGTTAGAAATATTAAATCCGCGAATGTAATTACAACTCAGATCCGTCCTTTGCCATCCATCCAACCACAACGCTTAAGACTAATAATTTTTCTACAAGATTTACATTCGTCTACGTGATTTAAAAAATTATTTATTGACAAATAGAGAAATATATATATATATATATATATATCATATATAAAACTTGTCCACAAAATAAATAAAAATACTGAACATAAGATTCAAAAATACTAATCTTGTGACGAAAAACTTGTCCACGACATTAAAAAAAGTCATCTCCAAGATAATTTTATATTGTGTTAAAAATATTAAAAAAGGTTATTTCATTGCGTGCAGGTTTGTAAGGGCCCTTGGTTTTTGTATTTAGTGATGTATCAATATATAGTTTATTATCTGTGGCCCCTAATTTTTGTATTTCAATAATGCGTTATGCATCTAGACACTTCTGTTTTTTATTTTTTTAGATTTTAGGTGCAAGTCAGTGTCCATAGCCAAGAACTATTAAGTTAGAAACGACCAGTATAGAAGGAAAAGGAAAGTACATAAATGTATCAGTGAAATACAAAAACGGCCATTGCTAACATTTATTTACTTTTGGATGCATCATTAAAATACAAAAATAATTATCTATAAAAGAAAACTGTGTTTCTCAATGGCTCATACATCAGATTTTCAAAATCTTTTAAACATCACATATTCACATGTGTTGATTATAAATTTAAAAGACTTACTGATAAAAATAAAACATGAATTTACCTCAGATTAAGTTAGCCAATAATATTGGACTAACTTTTTAAATGCAAATTAATATAATACATAAAGTAATGTATATGATTGAGTAATTTTTAAAATATGGTTACAGCTATTGATCAGATACTTTTGATCTTAAACAATACATTTTTTTTCTGAAATTGGGCGATTCCATAAAATCACAACCGCTCTAAGTTGTCAACACTTATTATCGGTTTGGATAGTGGCAAAGATTGCGCTTTCGAACAGAAGTTATATCAAATATTACTCGATGCAAATATGAATTTGGTGGTTTCTTCGAAACTATATATTCAAACGAATATTTAGGATTATCCAAAATAACCATATAATATTAATTTAATTGGATAGTCCTCGTTATATTTTAGTCATGTGGCATTAATTCTACATGTGGACAGTGAGGTATTTAGATCCTTCGAGCGATGTTAATTATATGATAAAATGCATGCCTACAAGTAAAATTAATGGTATTCGCCTCGAATCCTTTCAAATAAATCTAATTTTTGACGATCAACTATATCACAAAAAATGTCTAAGTTAACATATATATAGAAAGAAAACTAACCTATTTTATGAAAATTTTGTTAAAAGAATTTATTAAAACCAAAATAAAATTATTAGATTGTAATAAAAACAAATTATTTTGTTTTATTTATATATGTTATATTAACATATATTACATCTCTGATATAAAAAAATTTATACTATAAATCTTGTTTTAATAACCTTAAGTCTCTGTAACCCTAGCCACGACCCTGCATATGAATATGATATTACAAACATTAAAGTTTCTGTGTTGTTTTAATGGGAGTTTATTGGAGGTAGATTTTTATGGATTTAGAAAATCATACGTTATTCAAACATTGATTTTAAAATCCTTATTCAATTTATATGTTATTCAGAGCATTCATTCACAAATCCTTATTCAAAATCATGTATTATTGGTCCTATCATTTAGAAATACTAATTAAAATCACTCATTGTTTTTTTTTTTTGTCAACATTGGGCCACAATTGACCAGTCCATTAGTCGAATTCCTGCATAATGCAGGCAGCGGGACTCGATCCCTGTACATGCAAGTGCGCCTGTCTTTTGTGGATTTACCACCGGCCACTAAAGTAAATGCCACTTACAAATCACTCATTCTTTAAAGTTGGGGATTTGAGTATGGATTTTAATGAATTTGTGATTGTATTTCACTTAAAATGCTAAGGTTTGAAATCCTTACTCAAACCTAGTTGTTTGGTTAGATTTGAAAAAAAAAAAAACACATTAAACGGGAGGTGTGTTCGCACTTCACTGACGTCATAACGAACAACGTTGATTATTGATTCTTCTATTTACCTATAACCATTATGAGATATTTGTATCTCTAATTTAATCTTCATTATTATTTGTTTGCTAGGGATGATTGTGCTATGAATTCACAGACCCAACAAAAGCAAGAGAATAATAATAAACCAAGGGTCATATGTGATATTATCATTAGAAAACCCTATATTCATTACATGTTTGTCGAGTCAAAGCGTCAATGAGATAAAACTATGATAACTTTTTTTTTTGTGGGAAAAACTATGATAACTTTGATCGTATAACAAAGTTCTTTTAGCTTTGATTTTCAAAATCCAATTGGTATTAATTTTGATTTTCAAATATAGTTTATTTAAATTTACAATCTAGCTTATTTCATTTTCAAATTCATTTTGTACGATTTTATAATTTTAAGATTTTTAAATCTTGTATGGATTTTTAAATTTATTATAATCAACCCTCCTATGAACCCCTAACTTAGCCAACTACGTGTGTTCAAACTTGAAGACATAATAAATTTTCCATTTTTGTGCAATTTGTTTTTGGGCCATAAAGTCCAATGGACGGATTTCAAAGATAGAAGTAATTCTTAAATTCATTTAATTCCAAACATTTATTTCAAAATGTAAAAAATACTAGTACAAAATATCATCAACATAAAGTGAACCATCCCCAATATCATCAACATAAAAGCATATTTCCCTTTTTTATCAATTTAGTGGAACCGGATCTTTCTATAAATTAGTAAACAAAATCCAAAAGCAATAATCAGCCAAAACCGTGCATTATTGCACACAAAAGGCTCATCACTGCAAAAGTCCAAAACTTGCTATAACTTGACTTCTGGCGGAAGAATTATCTTCCATACAATCTTTCATCTTCCACACAGAATAGTTTAGATGTTTAACACAGTGAGACTCTTTGAGAAACAATGCACACAGACTGAAACAATCAGAAGATAAATCAAACATGGCGTTTTTTCTCGGTTTCCTTTACGTTTTAGTGCTCTCTCTCGTCTCTATAGCATTCCTGAAACTGATAAAACACTTAACCTCCAAACTACCTCCAGGTCCTCCAAAGCTTCCAATCATTGGAAACTTGCATCAGCTTGGAGAATTACCACATCAGTCTCTATGGAATTTCTCAAAGAAGTATGGACCTGTAATGCTTTTGAAGCTTGGAAGAGTCCCAACAGTCATAGTTTCTTCCTCTGAAACAGCTAGACAAGTTCTCAAAGTTTATGACCTCCATTCTTGTAGCCGTCCAAGCTTGTCAGGTAACAAAGTCCGTTTTTATTGCTATGTTCATAAAATTCAAACAGAATCCATAATCGTTGGTTCCTGAATATTGAATTTTGATAATTCTTTAGGGCCAAAAGCGCTCTCGTATAACTATCTGGACATTGCTTTCTCTCCTTTTGATGATTACTGGAAAGAAGTAAGAAAGCTCTGTGTTCAAGAACTATTTAGTACTAAACACGTTCACTCCACTCAACATATTAAGGACGAGGAGGTCAAAAAACTGATCGATTCGATTGCGGAGTCAGCTTCTCAGAAGACTTCAGTTAACTTGAACAAGAAGTGTCTTGCTTTCACTGTAAGTGTGATATGCAGGACAGCTTTTGGTGTGAGTTTTGAAGAAACAGTTCTCAACAATAATAGATTCAATAAGATAATCCATGAAGCTTTCCTGATGTTGGGAAGCTTCTCTGCCTCAGATTTTATTCCATATATCGGATGGATTATCGATTGGTTCACAGGCTTGCAAAGAAGGAGAGAAAGAAGCAAGCAAGATCTTGATGCTTTCTATGAACAAATGTTTGATATTCATAAAGAAGAGAAGAAACAAGGGAGTGAAGACTTTGTGGACTTGCTCTTGAAGTTGGAGAAAGAAGAAATTGTGCTTGGAAATGACAAGCTTACACGAAACCATATCAAAGCAATCTTGATGGTAAGTAAGTCATGAATTATGGATTGCAATGGTAATGAGTGGAGTAACCCCTCGATCAATATATTAGATTAGTATGATCTCAACTTCTGATATGGAATATCAATCACATTTTAACATGCTCTTTGAGATGTTAAACCAAACATCTCGAGATACTACAATAGATGCATCTTCGTACATGTCTTGTTTGCTCTGATACTATGATAGATTATGAATTTTTCAGATTAAAACCAATTGACAATGAGTAAATTAGCCTTATATCATATATATTAGATTAGAATGATCTTAACTTCAAATACGCGAAACTAACTAGTAAACAATTTGCTATCCAATTGTAAAACTACTAAAAACATTACCATGAGAAGTTTTCTGATCTTTTTACAGAATGTTCTTCTGGCGGGAATCGATACTCCTGCAATAACAATGACATGGGCAATGGCAGAACTTGCGAGGAACCCACGAGTGATGAAAAAAGTTCAGTCTGAAATCAGAACGCATATGGAGAAAAGACCAATAATCACCATGTATGACACAGAACAGTTTCATTACCTGAAAATGGTGATCAATGAAACATGGAGGCTACATCCTCCAGCAACCCTTCTGGTTCCAAGAGAAGTAATGACTGAATTTGAGATCAATGGCTACACAATTCCAGCGAAGGCACGGCTTCAAGTGAATGTTTGGGCTATTGGACGTGATCCAAATATCTGGAAAGACCCAGACGTTTTTCTCCCGGAAAGGTTTATAGATAGCAACATTGATGCAAAAGGACAGAACTTTGAGCTGTTACCGTTTGGAGGAGGCAGAAGAATCTGTCCTGCAATTTACATGGGGACATCAATGGTAGAGTTTGCTCTGGCGAATATATTGTACCATTTTGACTGGAATTTACCAGAAGGCATGGTTGCTGAAGATATCGACAGGGAAGAACTTCCCGGACTCGCTGTTAACAAGAAAAACGAGCTTCTACTTGTGCCAACAAAGTATTTATGAGAATCTTGTTACTTTATTGTTATGAGTTTGCTCATCTATGTAAAGCAAATTAATGTTAAATGCATTACCATTAAAGCTCTAAGGATCTGTGGAGATTCATTTTATCTAAAAATTCTGTGAAGAAAATACAAAACATTAACTTTTAGGCACCTTCAATTAAAGGTCCCATTCCACAAGTTCAAATATCTCTAATATATCTTTGAGTTCATTTGGAATGGAATCCTCTACTAAATGCCCTAATTGATGAATTGTCAATTTCCTGACTAATACGTTGTCCAACACATTCCTTTATAAAAATATTTAGAATTATTATACATTCCTTTACATTTTATTGCCACCAACACATTCATTTACTGTATAATAATTCTAAATATTTTTATCAAACTATATAAAATAACATTTTATTGTCACCAATCATGGTTAAAAGTTATAAGAAAACACACACACATATATATATATATATATATCCATAAGACCAAATTCATGATCAAAACTCTAACCTCTGTCATAACAAAATATGCAACTATTTATAATCTATATTACTAAAATACATTTACCTTTTCGGTCAAATATTCTAAAAGAACTCTATAGTTAATTAAGTTTGAGCTGGAAATTTTTTAGGATATTTAATAAAAAAATAAGTGCATTTTTTTTTGGGTGAGAAAACGGGAGGAAAAAGTCTCCATAACCTTTATTCAAGAAAAACAAAACACTAAGAAACACATTGTCGTAACGTGGACACACCATTCACGTCATCGTCCAAAATGTCCCGGATACACTCCAGACATGAAGCAAAAAGATGTAAACCAGCTGATAAAGAAAAAGCATAATTAGCCAAACCATCCGCCAGACGGTTAATCTCCCGATACACATGACGAACCTGAACATACCACTTCTTTCTGAGAAAGCCATAGCACAAGTATGCTAGGAAGGACAGCGGATGTGAGTCATCAATCCCTGTCGTTAAAATCCCCACCACTAACTCTGAATCTATCTCGAGAACAACCTGCGGTGCCTTCCTCTCCCAAGCAATGGCTAAGCCATAGTATGCGCCCCACAACTCCGCCAAAGGCACCGAGAAAACCCCGATATTGAGAGCAAACCCCACCAACTAGACTCCATTCGAGTCCCGTACAACACCTCCTGCCGTGGCCAAGCCCGAGTTACCATGTGGTGCACCATCGGTATTAATTTTGATATAATCCTCCTCAGGTGGCTCCCAAGCAATGGCCCATTCAATATAATTATGACGAGTCACCGGACCTGTCAAACGAAAAGCGAGAGAAACTTCATCCGCAAGCTTACGCAAGAAAGTGATTCTGTTACGGCAAAGCTTATTCGAGCCAAAAACATTCCCGCATCGCCATTTCCAGCTCCACCATATCGACACAGCAAAGACCGTAGACCACTTACTCAACCCAAAAGGCGAGTCATCACACAAATTTGTATAAAACCATTCCAATAGAGATTGGGAGAAGAAACTTCTCCGAGAATGGGAACGCAATAGTCTGGTCCATATACCTTTCATAGAAGGACAATCGCGGAGTATATGCATTATAGACTCGACGCCACCATGACAAATCGAACACACATTGGACAGACTAAAGTATCGCCAGAAACGCCCCTCGTTCGTCATCAAAATTTGATGAACACCTTGCCACAGAAATAAACGAATTCTCTGTGGTGCTTCAACATGCCATACTTTGTAAAATAAAGTACTTACATCTGGCCTCGGGGTATTATCTCTATCCAACAACGCATAGGCGGACAAGACAGTGAACTTACCGTTAGTGCAACCCCCCCCCCGGAAGACAATCTATCCGCCACGCCCATGACATTATTAACCACAAAAGCCCCTAATTGCAGCCTAAAATCTAACGAAACAAAAGGTGAAATCAGGTCCCAATTCCAGCCCACTCCTTCTCGCCAAAACTCATGAACCCGCTTTGCTTTAGACTCCTCTGGAATGCTACTTACCAAAAAATCAACATGTGCTCTACCCGAAACCCAGCGGTCAGTCCAAAAACAAATCTTAGTACCATTACCCAAGACCCAATTCAAACCCTTCAAAACAACCTCCTTGATTCCTACTTCAATACTTTGCCATGTCGAAGACTTCGGACCCAAGCGACACAACCACGAAAGATCATGAACATGCGATACCTTATATTTACAGCGCAACAACTTCGACCATAGACTCTCCTCATCATTTAGCTTTTTCCACCCAAGTTTACCAAGAAGAGCTTTATTCATAACACAAGGTTTATGTATACCGAGACCACCCTCTTCTTTTCTCGAACAAACCCTCTTCGAACAAAAAAATAAGTGCATTTTGTTGTTTAGGTAATAAATCACCTCTTTTAATTCTTTTTTGCATGCACTACTATATTTTCTAGATTGGGGTGTCAGGCAGCTATCTATAGACATTTACTCATTTTGATAACTTGTATATTTTTTTCTAAGGCTATCTACAATGGTTTATACATTCAACACCCTATTTTCTCTATTTTATCATTCCACATCTTCTCTTTCTTCCACCTAATCATTCAACACCCTCTTAACTTTTATATCCTTACATGGTTTGTTTAGTTAAATTCAACACCCTACCCCACTATCTTTATTTATATTCTTATTCCATTTGTATGGTTGTGCTTTCCCATTCCTTTATCTTTGTATGTAGTCGTTTGTGAGTGACTGCGTTTGTATGTAGTCGTGTGGGAGTGACTGCGTTTGTATGTAGTCTCGTGCGGGGGACTGCCTTTGTATGTAGTCTCGTGCGGGGGACTGCCTTTGTATGTAGTCATACATGCGGGGAACTGCCTTTGTATGTAGTCTCGTGCGGGGGACTATCTTTGTATGTAGTCTCGTGCGGGGGACTGCCTTTGTATGTAGTCGTACATGCGGGGAACTGCCTTTGTATGTAGTGCGGGGGACTGCCTTTGTATGTAGTCTCTTGCAGGGGACTGTTTTTGTATGTAGTCGTACATGAGAGACTTGTCATTGATGGACCTAACTTTGAAGTGCTTTGTTGTCGGGCTGCTTTGGAAGATATGGTTTACAAAAACTATAGGAAAAAGATGATTTTTTTTCTGTGTCCAAATTGAATAAAACAAGTCTCTATTTATAGAGTAAAATAAAGGAGAAATTTTGGTATTTTTTTATAATTTTTCAATTTATAAAAACAAAAATAATTTAATTGAAATGTTTTAGATAAAAAAAATCTATAAAATTTGGACAACAAATATAAATCTAACACATGTATATCTTTTTTCTCTCACCTCTCCACCGATTTTTGGTTGGAATTTAAATGGCCCACTTTTATTATATTTTAAGTTTTTCCACAAAGTTTTCAACAACCAAACTCACCAAGTCATCTTTTTTATCATTCAACATCACCCTTACAATGGTTTTAACAGTTGAAAATTTTTTCAACACCATCATTGTAAGTAGTCTAAGAAAAAAATAATTATCCTGTAAAAGAATATTTAAGACAGGAGAACTTGCTACCAAATCTTATCCCTCGAATTTTTAAATTGTCATAACGTATGGCAGTCCATTTCGTTCCTTGGTTTTTGTATTTTAATGGTTCACTAGGAGACTTTCCCGCACATGGGTGAGAGGTATATATATTTTTAATTTAATTAATTTAAAATTTTTATTTTCTTATACATGTATCAAGTTTTTAATAATCGATATTGCATAAAAACACTAAAGATAAAATTAAAGATATGTGAAAAATAAATTTCTATGGACAAAAAATTTTAAGATCTAAAATATAATATTATCAATTTTTGTAGAAAATATATTAAATAATTGCTTTAATTAACCTCTCATTTAACAATTCATATTATACGTTTACAAAAAAAACAAATCAATAGTTTCATGTTTTTTGAATAAAACTAAAAGATTTGTATTCAAAATTTGAAAATACATATTATTTTACTCTACACGCAAGTTTAAACTAACTTATTCGTATATTAAAACTCATAGATTCATGTCCCCTAAAAATATATAGAAAAAAATAAATGATCACCAAGTATTGGTCGAATAGACTCCTGAATACTTTTTCATCAACTTATGAAATATTATTTATATTATTAGTTTATTTTTCTATCATTTTTTGATTTTTATATGCTTCTTCAACACTATTATCAAGTTTTTGGAATAAAACTAAAAAATTTATAAATAAAATTTTACTATACATATTATTTTAATTTACCCATAATTTTAAACTAACATCTTCGTCGACGAAAACTATCACAATTGATTTTGAATGATCTTCATAGTCTTACAATTTTCACCCAGATTTTAAGTAATATAATATTGGATTGATTTCACTAATGAAAATAAATTGAGTATGTAAGTTCTTAATGGTCAACATGAAAAAGATTTCTTATATAATTTTTGGATAATTTTAAAAGTTAAGAGAAAATGATATTATTATTTAAAAAAACATATTAACTTTGAATTAAAAAATTTAAATTAAAACGAAATAATTGTAATATATAAAATAAAAAATCTCTAAGTAATTTATGTAATTATCAATATTATAAAACAATAAGATTAAATCAAAACAAACACAAAATAATTTTATGTTTTATAATATTTTAGAAAATCTATGTTATTATCTTCATATCAAGGTAAACTAAATTAATTAATATTTAAATAAATTTTATTTTAATGTTAAGGGTAATATTGTAATTTAAAATTAAGACAACTTTGTAATCAACCACATTAAAATTAAACATGGTGTTGACACACAAGCCATTTGGTAAGAATCATTTTTCTAATAATAAATTAGATTGTTTTACTTTTCCTTTTCTCTGACTTATTTTTATTTTTTAGTTATTTTTATGTTTGGAAAGTATATAAATTTCCACCACGTACATTAATTAACTCTAAAAGTAAAAATCGATAATAACTAAGGTGTAAATACATTTAATAATAGTTTTCTTTACTAACCTCTTCGTCGACCAAAACCATTTCAATTGATTTGAATGCTCACTATACTCTTATAATATTTACCCTAATTTTGTATCGATCTAATATTGGATTGATTTCTCTGATGAAAACAAATGAAGTATTTAAGTTTTTCGTGATTGACATGATAAAAGAGAAAAAAAATAAACAAAGCTTTGTGAACAAGAAATTGCAAATTTAATGAATGTTTATGATGAATAAGAGTTTATGATAGATTGACAATTGATAATGTATGCTTTATATAGAAGAAAAAAATAATATTCAAATAAGAATGGGATTTATCAAAGATTATGATAATATTCAAATAGAAAATATAATTTATCAAAGTTTAATTTAAAAAAATTTAAGTAAACACAATCTTATATAGATTTACGAAATTTTATTTTTTATATATAAATTTTAATATTAATTACGAATTATAAGTTTAATTATATATTTTAGCAAAAAATAAGTTATTGAAAAAAAATATTCAAATAGGAATAGGATTTATGAAAGATAAAATAAAAATGATTTCATAAAAAAAAATAATTATATGGATTTACAAAATTTAATTTTTTTATATATAAATCTTATATATTATCATGAATTTTAAGTGTTATTAGTTATATTACCAAAAAAAATAAGTTATTAAAAAAATAATAATCAAATAGGATTAGGATTTACCAAAGATTATGATAATATTCTAATGGGAATAGGATTTATCAAAGATTAAATTAAAAAATTAAATAAAACAATAATTATATGGATTTATGAATTTTTTTTTTATATGAATCTTATATATTATAATTTAGATCTAATTATGAATATTATCATATATTTAATAAATAGGATTAGGATTTTGTAATTAAATTTAATTTCGTAAATCTTATATAATTTAATTTTTTATATATAAATCTTATATTTTTTAATCTATAAATCTTATATATCATTATTTATTCAATATTACGAAATTTTATTTTTAAATATTAATTTCAATATTAATTACAAATTTTAAATATAATTATCTTTATAACAAAAAATTAAGTTATTATTTAAATATTAAAAGTAAACAAAATTTAATATGAGAGTAATTTTGTAATTTAATTTTAGGATAACTTTGTAATCAACCATATTAAAATTAAACGTGGTGTCGACGTGTAAGTTTTCTTGACAAAAATACTTCGCAAATAATATATAAGATCAACCTTAGTTTTTGTATTTTAATGGTTCATAATTGTCATTATTCATATTGATATACAAGAAAAAAAAAACAAAAAACAAAACACTATTAATGCATCGTAGAAGGATAACATAAAAATCAATGGCCCTTAGTAGTGTTTTGAGTGATTAGTGAACTAATAAGACTTTTCAATGAATAATTATGTTTAATAGTTAATTTGCTAATGGATGTCATAATTGGGTGATTAGTGACATAGAAGTGGAATAATCATAAGTGGAATAATCATAAGTATGCTCCTCTTTCCAGAGCAAATAATAAACCAATGCATGCTCTCGGGATTCTTCATTAGAACTCCAAGGATTCTGTTGCAGTATGAATTCACAATCACATGGTCGCAATATTTTCTCCTTGTCTTTCACAAGATTCAACAAAAAAAAAAAAATTCAACATTAATAACTCTCCCAAATTTTTTATATTCATTCGATTGGTATCAAAATAAATGATATTTCAACTGTATCTATAATAATTAGAAAACAAATTGTAAAATAATTATGAAAGCTGCAAGAGTGGGTGTGAATTAACTGCCACGTCGATATAAATACAAAACTATAATACAAAACCAAAAAAGTACATTATTAATGCGCGCAATAATATAAGCATGGTATCAGAGTCCATTATTAATGTTGATTCTGTGTAGAGATAGAGTGATCATTTAGAAGGTGTGGGTTATAGATCTTACGTGTGAAATAGGACAAGATATATAAAAAAGTTAGTAAAATACATTAATAATTGTATATAGTAGCCATGTGTCGATTTTCATTGTATAAATAAATATATTAACCCAAATTAATCTACGGATTTCATTAATCAGTGGGACATTATCTGGACTGATGCACCTCTCACTATAAAAAAGAGTTTAAAATCTGAAACTAAAAAATAGGTATACAAACTGAAATCATATGTATATTTTATTTAATTATAATGATATCGTTTCTCTAATATAAAATCATACCAATCTTATATATAGAATAGTTTTTCAAAGTTAGTAATTAACATGATTTTTCCACGTGTCATATCTAGCGATCCAAAATTTTCCTGAATTTATTTAAATAATCTTATTATATAAAGAAGGGTTTTTCAAAATTAGTAATTAACAGGATTCTTCCACGTGTCATATCTAGCGATCTAAAATTTTTCTGGATTTATTTAAAATAATTAAAAATAAAAAGGGAAGATAATCATAACTATATCACAAAATATTTATATTTATTTGAAATCCTATTATACGAAGGAATCGAATCCAAGCATAAAAAAGAATCATATTATATGAAAGAATCAAATNCGAAGGAATCGAATCCAAGCATAAAAAAGAATCATATTATATGAAAGAATCAAATCCTAACATAAAAAGGAATAGTAAATAAGAACCGGGAATAAGATCTCGTTCCTAATCTAAAAGAAAATTGTGAATATTAATCTCTATATATTCATAAACACATAGAATTTATTTTTCAACTCTTTTCTATTTTTATGGCTTTCTCCAACTTAATCTTTCTCTTTCGTTTACATAAGGCAAACAAGCAAAAAATGTAAACATTTAAAATTAAACATATCATTATTTTGTTTTACTATTATTAATATGATATTTTATCAATATATATATCTTATTATATAAAGTAAGGTTTATTAAAGTTAGTAATTAACATGATTCTTCTACATGTCAGATCTAACGATCATAAAAGTTTTGGTAATATATTTTAAAAATAAAAAAAAAGGTAATTATATCTATATTACAAAATATTTATCTTTATTTGAAATACTATTACATAAAGGAACTGAATCCTGACATAAAAATGATTTCATTATATAAAGTAAAGTTTCTCAAAGTTACTAATCCTATTATATAAATTAGGGTTTCAAAAGTTACTAATTAACGAGATTCTTCTACATGTCGAATCTTATTATAACCTATTATATTAAGTTGGATTTCAAAAGTTAGTATTTAACGAGATTTTCTATGTGACAAATCTTATTAATAAGTTGGACATCAAAATTAGGAAACCAACAAACATATAAATTTTCAAAACATTATTAAAATTTTTTATTAAGCTTTATTTAATAAAAAAATAACCTCGTGCATCGCACGGAACCATATCTAGTGATGTATATCCAAAGGTAACGCTCGTTCATGAAGTGAAATCGAGAGGACGAGATACGTTTAAGGATGAATTCGATGAATAACTGAATCGTTTGTGTTAATTAGGTAAAGATTATGTATTTTATTTAATTAAATATTTGGCACCTACCTTTTAGAAATAGGAGGAAACTGCTTTTCATGTTTACACAAACATAAACAAATTAATGATGAGCAATGATATGACATTTGATGAAAGAATGTAACATATATAACAAATAACATAGGTTAAGAAATCATTGTAACGGCTAAGATTGGGATGTTACCAACGATGAGTTGGCCCAATTGGTTGTCACAAGATTCTTTGGGACTCACAAGGCACGGCATCGATTCTTGTTGGGAGAGGTCTAATTTACATAAGTCTGGGCCCCACTCTTAAGGGGAGTACATGTGGTTGGGCCTCTGTCCAAAGAGTGGTTGGACCTCCGCCTGGAACCCCTTAGTTATAAAAAAAAAAGATTAGGATTTTTTTTTTAACTTTACTCATTCTTGCAATTATTAATGGGATCGATAAATGTCCGATCCATAGCCAAATTGCTTCCACTGGAACTGGTGGAATTTGAACTCATTATCTAGTGTCAAACTAGATCAGGGGCAAGCCAACTGGGCCACCTCCTTTTTGGCGTGATGTTTTTATTTAGTATCCAAGAAATGATTTTGAATAACAAACATAATGATAATGAGTATAAGGGGTGGAGAAAATTATAAGATTATAGTTAAGGGAATATTAAGTAACTAACATGTACATAAAAACTAATTAAGTAACTAACATAGTATTCCTGTATTTAAAAATCTAGCAGTGGGGTTTGAATGTGATAACACTGAATACCCCCTAAAATGAAAGAATTGGATGGCCCACCTTTTTTGTCTTGCGATTCTAGAATGGTGAAAATGGTTGGAATTTTTCGTCTTTGTAAGTTTGCAATCTGCAACAACGATTCATATCTGAGTTTCAGCAAGTTTATCAAAGAAGAGTGATTCTGGTTTCATTGTGATATTTCAGTAAAATTAGAATTGACAAATTTTTTTTGGAAATCTTTCAAGATCAGATTATAAATCTGGTAGAGACGAATTGGATTTGTAGATTCCATTACGAAATCGAAGCCTTGTACTGGGGTTATGATTTCTTCAGTGTTTTTTGGGGTTTCTAACTCTTGATGACTTTTCCCTAGGAGAATCATTTCATTTTCTTAAATTTTTAACAAGAACCATAGCTAGGGTTGAAGGTCTGCTTTAGACACTCATGAAGAAGATGATGAAGAGTTGATGGAAAACAAGTATCGAAACGGAAAACTAATAATTTGCGACAAAATGTGTATTTGCGATAAATTATGTGGTTGCAGTAAAATTGTCTGCAAAAACAATGTTATATGCAAAAATTAAAAATGAGCATGCAAATGATAAGTTAACTACATAATTTGTGAGCCAAAATAGATGTGTACCAGAGGGGGGAGTGTGGGCAAATAGATAAGTTAATTGCTAATTTCCTGACGTTGTTATGTGAATGTTTGAGTTATCAAGATGAAGTTAAGGGATGGGGGAATGCTCTCTAGTGATAGATGGTGCTATATATTACAATTAAGCATGCACACACAAAGCAGCTTACTTTCTCAAAAAGTAGTAGAAGTACAAATGCACAATACACATAATATAGTTTGGTACAAGTAATTCAATTACAGAGTACATGACATGTAAAAATGTATTATATTGGATGCAAAAGATATTATAGTCTGATGGGGTTTCATTAGCGTGGCTTGGATTAGGGGTGATATCCTGCACAAAACGTGACGTTGGAGGAATATTCAAATAAATTAGATAATGCAATCCAAAGGGTTGGGTGCAAAACATAGAAATAACTGCAAAACATCTTGAAAATTACTTACGGTGTGGATGACTGCATGTCGCCCGATACTGGCAAGCCTCCAGAGGGGCCCCCAGAGGTAGTAGCTTCCTGGAATGAGTAATGAGGGGATTGAAAAATGTGCAAATAAGTAAGATATATGCGTAACTAGTTGGGAGCAATCGGTGAAGTTGTGCAAACAAATGCTGAAAGTGAACTTACAGAGTTGATGGGATCCCGAGGGCCTCTAGAAGGCGGGTCAGAGGTAGTGGCCTGTGGGAATACCATTGGTCGCGAAGGTGCAAACTATACAAGCAAATGCAAAAACTTTGTGGAGATGCGATTATGTGGTTATCAAGTCTCTATCTCCGACTACAGAGAAGTCAATGAGATGATGAACTCCTTGTTAAACTGCAAACAAAAGTTTTGTAGTTATTACATATATAAGTATGCAAAACAAATACATATCAGTTAATTAAATTAATTGAAGTCAACTTATTTGTTTGCATATATTATTAGAAAACAAGTTAAAGAACTTGCTGCTTGAACTCACAAACGAAGAACACCAAAACCCATACCTCACCCAGAAATCAACAAAATCAGATTCTAAAACTTACCAACAAATAATACCAAAACTCATACCACACCTAGAAATCAAACAACAACACACAAACCACACCCAAAAGCGAAATCAGAAATGGTTTTCTAGCACATAAGTAAATTGTTTATAATCAAAATCTTAAATAATTAGACTTATGAAGTGAAAAAGTAAAACGTTAAATGATTTTGGCTAATACCGAATGATTATAACTCTGAAAATTCAAATCTGAAAATTTAAAAACAAAATCTTAGCCTTTTCACGACACAAAACCATAAACTCATCATCTAAGATCGAGTTATAAATATTCAAGTTAACTCTTCCTTTTTCAAAATCAAACTCTATAGCTCATCATCGTCACAAAACCAAATGAAAAAACAGAAACTTTCCAAAACTCTCGTCGCACAAATCTACATCATCATCTCCCTCAATCTCAATACACGACAATGATTTATGATCTAGTGTGAAATCGAAAAAACATAAGGGGATCGGAGATTTATCGGAGAGATGACAATAAAAGAGAAAGATAAAAATTAAAAAACAAAGTGAGAAAGAGAAAGTAATGTCAGAGAATGAGAAAGATGAAGAGAAAAAGGGGAAAAAAAGTCCTAAAGTTTGATACAGAGACCTATAGATTATAAGCTTCATTCAAAACTAAATACTAAAATTTTTTATGTTAGTTACTATAATTTTTCTATAGTTAATAAATAACACCCATAAAAAGGAAAAGATGAATATCGAAGGAAAACGATAAGATTACAATTAACAGATAACACACATGAAAGAAAGAAAAACTTGCGACTACTAAGATTCTGGAAGATTACAGTTAACTAGATAATACCAAAAAAGGAAAAGATGAACATCAAAGGATAACAATAAGATTATAGTCAAAACACCCATGAAAAAAAAACTTGTGACTGCTAAGATTTCAGGAGATTTTTATTTAGCATCTAAGAAATATATTTTGAATGATAAAACATAAATATAAAGGATACATAAGATTATGAAGGTTGAAAAATTCATTAGATTACAAACAACACATAACAAACATCAAAAAAGAAAAGGTTAAAAGTTGTAAAGTGAACGTCAAAGGAAAGTGATAAGATTACAGTTAACACATAACACAAAGGGGTTTTGGTCTAAAATGCCACAACTAAGAATCATATTGTGGGAAATGCCACAAAAACTCAACTTCTTCCACAATACCATTTTGACCGAGTCAACTTTGGAGTAAAAGACACAAATGCCCATCTTCATTCTTCTTCCTTAGACCACCATTATTGGTGGTCTCTTAACAATTTCTTAGATTAAAATAATCAAAAGT
>OVAX01003008.1:0-23665 GCA_900406405.1 Lepidium africanum
ATGTTATTCATTACCCCAAAGCTCACATGCCCTAGCCGTAAGTGCCAAGTTCGCGTGATGTTATCGTTTTTGGCGAGAAGACACTTTTGATGATGATGACTAATCTCGAGTGACATTTTGTACAACCGGTTTGATGACCTTGTTACTTGAATTAGTAGTCTTCCTCGTGGGTCTCTAAGGTGTAATTGGTCTCTTTTCATCTTAACTTCACACCCATTCTCAGTTGCTTGTCCAAGACTTATGATATTATGCTTCAAATCGGGTATAAAATAGATGTCTTTGAGTACCTTTCGCTCTCCAGTTTTGCTAACAAACACGATGGACCCTTTCCCAACTATGTTGACATATGAGCCATCTCCAAATTTTACTTTTCCCTTGATGTTTTCATTTAGCTTAGAGAAGAACTCTTTGTCTCCCGTCATGTGATTACTTTCTCCATTATCAAGGTACCAAAGTTTTGATCCTTATTTGTGTGTATCGTAGTTACTAGGGAATACTTTGTATTCATTCAAGAACACAACTTCATGAACATAAAGAGCTTCTTCTTCAATTTCTTCTCCTTTTTCTTCATGTTCATTAAAGCTTGCTTCATGAATTTTTCTAGGTCTATCGGGACAAGCTGAAACGAAGTGACCCGGCTTGTCACATCTCCAACATATCACCTTGGATCAATCTCTACTTCCCCTTTTGTCATAGCTTTTGGTCTCTTCCTCTTGGTCTCGGTTACTTGATCTTCTTCGACCCCTTCCATGGCCTCGACCTCCATGTCCTCGGCCTCAACCTCCTCGGCTTTCTTCTCTTTCATTGTTTGAAAACATAAGTTTTCCTTGCTCTTCTACGTGTTTGTTTTCCGCGTTAATTCTTTCTTCAAACCCCTTGATTCTCCCGATTATCTCTTCGAACCTTGTTGTCTTAAAGTCTAAGAATTGTTCTAGAGAAGCCACAATGTGAATATACTTATCCACTGGTAACCCATTAAGAATTTCTTGACAAGTCTTGTTTCACTAATGGATTCTCCAAGTGAGGCCGATTAAGCTGCAATTCCGGAAATCTTTCCCGTAAATTCCTTAATCGTGTCATTGTCACTTATCGTCAATCTTTCTAGATCGGCCAATAGGGTTTGTAACCTTGCTTCCTTTACACGATCAGCTCCTTGATAGCGTGATTTAATAGCATCCCAAAGCCCTTTAGCCGTATCTTGATCTCCNCTCCTTGATAGCGTGATTTAATAGCATCCCAAAGCCCTTTAGCCATATCGTGATCTCCAATTTCCAAGATGAGTTCTTCGGGAATAGATTGAAACAAGAGAGCTATGGCTGTGACATTCTTCTTCACGTCCGTAGATCCGGGTTCAATTGTTTCCCATACTTCACTAACTCGAAGTGTAATCTTCATTCTCATCGCCCAAACTGTGTAGTTTGTTGATGATAACATAGGACATTGGATCGATGGAACTCCAGGGTCCTTTCGTGGTGGTTGTTGGATCACGTCTCCCATCCTTGGCTACGTGCGGTTTCTCCTTACTTGATCGGATTTTTGACTCAAGCTCTGATACCAATTGAAATCGTATTAAGCCTAAAGAATTAAAGAACTTGCTCTTCTTTATTGATTAAGAAACTCTCTCAAAATTTAACCAAAACACTTTTAACTTAATGTCCTAGGGAACAACTCTCCCTAATGACTTTATTTATAGACTAGGCTAATCTCCCTAATCTATTAGGAATTAGGCTAACTCCTTATTCTTTTTAGGATTTAATTTACATAAATCTTATCCTATTTTATTTGGGGTTATCTTTAGTAATTAACTCTTATCTAAAAATAACTTGGAGCCTAAGCTAAGGAATTATTCAACATCCACTCTATGTTTGTAAAAGCTCGATTAAGCCAACATCAAATAGTATGGTTTCTACATTGGCCTTGCCAAGTCCTATTATTGCCTATGTATCGTAAGTATGTAACTTGACAATAATCAGTCATACGTCTAAAATCACGGAGACTCCATGGTTCACGTGGTGGTCGTCCGATCTTTTCATTTGCATGCAATACTTCATTAAAAATTTCACATAAAATCCATGGAGTGTTGGCTATACGTTGAATCCTTTCCCATAAATTGTGTCTTAGTTGCCTTATTGGATGACTATAGACACATGATAAGTATTAGAAAGTCTCACTATTATTGATATGATTAGTACAATCGATGAGTCTTTCATCTACATTATTAAAAGACATAAACAAAATTCATCCATAAAAGAGCCAAACCACCATTGATTCTTCTTGGCGAGACACACTTCACGTTATCGAACTTCAACTGAGTAATCACGTCCCGTACAACATCATCCAAATGTTTGGTTTTCACCAGAAAGAGAATGTCCGGAGAATAGGTTTTCACTATTTTCTTTAGGCGTCGAACTATCAAAGGCCCTTTCAACCCTCGGAAATTCCAAAAGGTTGTATTCATGTCTCCTCAAGCGGCTTATGGCCCACTGTACCCTCACCGTTGTTGAAAGATGTCGGCACCCCAGCAGATGGCCTATACCACTTACAAACCTCCACCTGATCCGTGCGGTGACAAAGTTTATTTATAGCACTTTCGCTGATATTGTCTGTTATCACATTTCGTTCACATCACAACCAATTAACATCAATCGAGAGTTTGTCAGCATCTCCATTAGAGAAGTTTTAGGCTTGCGTTTCCTAGAAGCCGTTGTAGAGGACTTGCCATCATCCCTTGCTGCAGAGACGTGGTCAGGACCATGCACCGGAGAAGAATTTGCATCAGTAGGAGGTATCGTATCACCATCACTTTCGCCATAATAATCATCATCATCAAAATCACTCGCCGGTGGTGCAACATTCAACACATAATAGGTACTATCATGTGTGATTAAATCACAACTTGTACAGAAACTGCGAAGCTTTTCATAATGAAACTTTAGAATGGCAGATTCTTCACCAAAACGGTACACTCGTTGAAAGTGCAATGGGATATCAATGGAGAAAAGGAGACATACTCGAACATACTCAACCAACACAACATTCTCACCCTTAAAAGGCGGTTTCCAAGAGATGTCCATACTGTGACCAATAGATAGAAACATTTGAGACAAGAGATAGTGCAACGATATTCCTCTTATCTAGCCTTAAAAGGAGATCTTCTTCATATCAGCATCAACCAGATTAGGAGTCCAATATTGAGTGACACTCATCCATTCATTGAACGACCAAGGGCCCCTTCAGAGAATTGTGCCCATGGATTCTTCGTACCGAAAGAGAAATTGTAAACAATAACCCTCGAGAATACGACCAAAGACGAGGCAGAGTTTGCAGCATGGCTTGCAAATTTTGGAGGCGTAGATTCACTGACCTCACAACAAGACTGAACTGGTTCACCGAAACAGCAACATGACACACGGTGAGGTGCATCAAGACCTCATCTTTATTGAGACCGATCGTAACATCCTGAAGTTGCTTCTTTACGAAATCAGACATTGTCAGTGATTGGATTAAAACGTACCTAGAGCATAAATTTGAGATGAAAATTTTAGTAAAAACAACAACCAGGCTTTAATAGGGTAGAGAAGCACAATTGATATCTCATCCAATTGGCCTGAAGAAACTGCTGCATAACAGCCACCAGCACTCCAAAGAGAGAGAAGACAGTTACAAAACAATAACCGTAGAAATCACGTAAAAGTCGATTGTACAGAATTGTTAAAAGGCATTTAATTTTTTTTATTAATTATAACTTAACAAAATTGTTTTTTAAATAAATCTTTTTTTTTTGTTTTTGCAGAAGCCACCAACCTTTACTAATTACTAAATAAGATTCATGATTAAAAGTGGACCTTTAGTTCACCAGTTACAGTTTCTCAAACTGATTTAGTTCTTCTATTGTTGTAATGATTAAGGCCTTGTTCGTTTGCTTGTTGATGGCAACAACGATCAGCGACAACGACCACTGACTGCGACCAAAATATTAGTTTTATGTTCATTTGACAGTCACTGCGTCTGGTCGCTGCAACCACTCGCTGTGTTGTTCGTTTTGCAGTCGCCAGCGACCAGTGACTAGTCAATGTGTTGTTCGTTTTGCAGTTGCCAGCGACTGGTTGATATGATGTTCGTTTTACTGTCGCCAGCGACTCCTTTTTAAATTTTTTTAATTTTTTAATTTTTATAAAATTTATAATAGATAGTTACTTATATATTTACAAAAAATGAAAAAAAGTTTGTATTTATAAATTTCATATTAATTTATCAAAAACAAGTTCAAACATACATGACAAAATTTTTAACATAAGATAAGTTTTATAAATAAAATGCGTAAAAGTTTATAGTAAGATAGTCTACATCCTCTGTCGATTTCGCTTGTAAGTGTTTCTCATCATCATCATCATCATTTTCCAACAACCATTTTATCCTCTACAATATCATAATAAAACATTGAAAGAAATATTAAAATACTTGAAAATCATACTACACGTAAACATTAAAATGAGGAGATAATAATACTCATAATCGAAAATGCATAAGTATTATGAATATTACAAAGTCACTGAAAATCAAATCTAGCATTAAAGTAGTCATAAACAACATAATCTGAATAACCAAAAGTAAAATATAACAAAGTCACTAAACTATTAATCATCAAGTTTGATCCCCGTCTTATGCTCTAGATTCAAAATCTGGTTCTTTAGAGTAGTAAATGCTATGAGACCGTGTTGATTAACTGGATATATCTATACTATTATGATCATAAGCATTCTGTGTAAAACAAAGCTAACAAGTAAAACAAAGCTTCTCATGACTTTCAGTATTATCTGGACATAAATATATGATGTGTCTCATATTTAGCCTAGTTTTCATTTCATTTTAGCATCATTTTCTAGTCATTTCGTTACATTACATATCATTTTAGGTTCACAAAGGGTGATTTTCATGCATTAGAGTCATTAGGCTTTGCATTTACACATTTTCTTGTTTTTTCGGTCTTTCTAGGTGATTGAGACCTTACGTTATGGATATTGGAGTTCAAATGATGAAGTTGGATGCTTGGAAAGTGGACTTATGTTAAAGAGGAGAAGGTCCAGAGAAAAGCTTGAAAAATTGGCCAAAATCATGAAGGCCGGCCGCGGCCGATCTGCTAAGTCCTTGGCCCGAAGAGATGGACAAAGGCTGACCGTGACCTGCACTGGTCGCGGGAACCCAATGTTACCCACAGAAGCCAGGCCGCGACTAGACCCAAACCTGCACTGGTCGCGGGAATGGAATGACATTCGTGGATAACCCTCGACCACATCCACGACATGCGTAGGCCGCGAACAGCCATTACCCTCGACCATGCCCGCGATCTGCATTGCCTAAGATGCGTGAACCACAACAATTTGCTTTGATTTTTTTGTTAAAACTGGTTTAGTTGGTTTGATTTAAGTGACTTAAAACCCTAATCCCAAGGGGTATAAATACATAGATGGATTACCAAACACATTATAATCTAAAGTTTTTAAGATCTAGCAATAGTTTTTTCTTTATTTTCTCTCAAGAACATCTTTGAAGTTGGTTGAGAATAAACATTGAGATCCACTTGGATGATCCATATTTTTGGGTCATTTCTTAATCTAATAAAGAATCTCTTGTTTATTTCTCTAGCCTTTTTCATTATGCATTGCTTTTATTGCTTGTTTGATTTCAATTTGATCATGAGTGAGTACTCTTTTAGAATAATTTAGGTTTTGGCTAGATCTAGGGCTTCGCTTTGATTGTTTGATGCTTAAGATTGTTAGAACCTCATATCTAGGTGCTCTTAATGCTAAATTCATCTTGATCACATGGATTTAGATCCTAGGAAGATTATCGCCAGAGCGGTGTTTGATGAAATTCATGATAGCCTATTTTAGGGATCTTTCTCCATAGCCTTCAAGAGATGATGTTATGGGATTGATTGGTCAATAGTGGACTTGATTGTAAAGCATTTGGGAGTCTTAATCTAACAAATGAGAGTTTAGTTAGGTCATTTATCTTGAATAGTGATTAGTGCCATGAGAGTGGGCTAGTCTAGCTTTGATTGTTGTGTTCCATGCCCTAGGTGGTGCATTCATTTGCTCCTTGTTGCATCATTCATTCATTTGCCCTGTCCCTAGGTTGATTGTCTTTACCTAGATCATTCGCTCTTATTGTATTGTCATTCCCTTGTTTAATTTTAGTTGCATTTTGCTTTGTTTTTTACCTTGTTTGCTTTGATTGTTGGTTTGGCTATGATTAGTTGCAATTGCTTGTTTCTTGTTTTGTTTGTTTCTTGTTTTAGTTTCTAATTTTGCATCATCCATATCTCTATTGCTCTAGATTGACATAGATCCTTGCATTCCTTTTGTTGCAACCACAACTCCTTTGGGTACGAACCTCAAGTGCATACAACTATATAGTATGTTGTGCATTTGTTGAATCTATAAATTTAATTGCTGTTTGCTCTCAACACTTAGCACCCATCAATTTGGCACCGTTGCCGGGGAGTTTTTGCGTTGCCAATAGGTTTTAGGTTCTAGTTGAGACTAGAGTTTATTTACTTTGTCATTTTACGTTTTATCTTGTCGTTTGTTTCTTCTTTGTTTTCTTTCTTGTAGGTGTATGCAACTCCGGAGCTCACAAGGACCCATTCTTCAGAATCCGGATATACTTGCTCTAGAGAGGTCTACTAGAAGATTGGCTAACAAAAGACAGTTAAAAGAGAGAGAGGATCACCTTCATCGGTTAGGGAAGGAGAAGTTAGGAGTTCCTCCGGTTGAACAAGTACCTCCACGTGTTGATGTTAATGGAGTGGGAGCACAAAATAGATCTCCCGGTTTTGAGATACCTCCGGCCAATGCTAGGCCAACTGGAGCTTTTGAAGAACCGAATCTTCGGGAAATACACTATGGAATTCCTACTCTAAACATAGTGGATAACAACTTTGAGGTTAAATCAAGCTTGATCAACATGGCACAAAACCAACAATATAATGGTTTGCCTCTTGAAGATCCGTTGGACCACTTTGACCACTTTGAAAGGCTATGTAGGACGGTTAAGATGAATGGGGTTCACGAAGATGCCATCAAGATGATACTCTTTCCATTCTCACTTGGCAACAAAGCGGCTCAATGGGAGAGGAATGTCCCTTCCGAATTGGTTTCAACGTGGGATATGGTGAAGAAGAAATTTATCACCAAATTCTATCAAAAGCAAAAAACGGCCAAACTTAAGAATGATATCTCGAGCTTCAAGCAAAGAAGCAATGAGAACTTGTATGAGACTTGGGAAAGGCTTAAGGAGTACATTAGGTGTTGCCCACATCATGGAATTCCCAAGGAGAATTTGCTAGGGATATTTTATTGAGGCACACTTGAGCATTATAGGAGAGCGTTGGACACGACTAGCTATGGTAATTTTGCAAGTTTAACTGCGGATAGAGGTGAGCAACTAATTGAGAACTTGATTCAAAGTGAGGCATGCTATGGTGGGGATTATGATCGGACGGTTAGAGATTCGGATTCGAAAGACCAAAAGTACAAGGAACTCAATGACAAGATCGACAAGTTGAGCAAGATTTTCTTAGGGACTCAAAAGCCGGTTAATTACGTTAGTGAAGCCGATATTGGGCAGCAAGTCGTACAAGAGATGAGTTATGAGGGAAGTGAATTGTTTCACAAGAATGTACCTACTTGGGAAATCAAAATAGTTATCAAGAGAATAGCGACAATAACCGACCCTATAACCAAAACCAATGGAACAATAACAACTTGTCTTATAGGAACAACAATGTGGCGAACCCTCAAGACCAAAAGTATCCGCCGAGGCAATCAATGGCCAATTCATACCATCCGTTTCAGCCAAGGCCTTATGGAAACCAAAATCAAGGCCAAAAGAACCAATGGAGACCTCAAGGTGGATCTCAACCTCCTAACGTCCAAAATCCAAGACCTCTGACACAACCATGAGTTGACAACTATCTAAGACATCATGTTAGTGAAGATGTTGACATCAAGCTCATGTTGAAACAAATTGTTGAGGGTCAACTAAAGGGACAACAAGAAATTAATGAGAGATTAGACAAGATAGAGAGTAAAGTGGATATGCACTACAATGAGTCATTGACCAAGTTTAGTGACATTTATTCTCACTTGAAGACCTTGGACAATCAAGTTTCTCAAATAGCTTATTCTAGTGAAAGGCCACAAGGAAAACTTCCGGGTAAGGCCGAGCAAAACTCAAAAGAGTATTGCAATGTGATTTGCTCTATGGAGGATAATCAAAGAGACCTAGAGGAACTTGCATTGGCTCTTTATGGAGAAGGTAAAGAATACAACGATTGGGTTATGGCTTGTAAGGAAGAGGATGCAAGGNGAATACGAGGATTGGGTTATGGCTTGTAAGGAAGAGGATGCAAGGATTAAGGCTAGTAAGGAAATTGAGAAAATTGAAGCTTTAGAAAGAAGAGTTGAGAAGGAAGAGGTCACATTGAAGACGGTTCGTGAGGTCGAGAAATTTGACAAGGTTGAAGACATGGTTGCTAGTGTTGAAATGGGAGCTTCAAGGGAAATTCAAGTGAAAGTTGAGAGGAATTCGAGTGAGGAGCTAAGGGTTTTGAATGATGAAGCTACTGGTGATAAGGAAAGTGGAGCAAGGGGAGTAGATAAGAAACGGAAACCGGAGATAAGAAACAGAAACCGGATAAACCTCCTACTTATGTGCCACCACTTCCATTTCCGCGGAAATTTTTGACTAAGGCTCAAAAGAGTGTGTTATCAAGGTTTAAAGGGAATATGACCGCAATTGGAGTTCCCATGCCACATGATGAAAATCTCCATTCTATTCCGGCTCAAATTCTTTTCATGAAGGCACTCTTAGCTAGCAGGGAGAAAGTTGAGAAACTATTGGCTAATGGAGGAGAGTTCACCCCGATGCCACTAGAACCTATGGTATTGAAGAAAGAAGGAGACCAAGGATCATTTGTAATCCCTTGCAAAATTGGAAATCTAGTGTTTGATAATGCCTTGTGTGACACTGGAGCTAGTATCAACATTTTTTCTTTAGACATCGTTAAGAAGCTAGGAGCTAACATTGTTGAGTATAAAACTCCAATCTCTTTTAGAGACTCTTCTACAAAATATCCAGCTGGGAGACTAGTTGATTATCCATTGAAAATTGGAAATTGCATAATCCCAACGAATTTCACGGTAGTAAGGATGGATGAGGATTGCAAGATCCAATTCATATTGGGAAGGCCACTTTTAAATACCGCTGGTGCATGGATCAACTTTGTGAGTAATGTGGTTGTGCTAGAAAAGGTAAATCATCGAGTTGCTTACCCCATTAAGCCAAGACTTGATACATTCTGTGGTATGATAGATTATGGAGGGTACATAACTGAAGCCCCAAGATTTCAGGATGTTTCGGAGGATGGTTTTGATAAAGGGAGTTCATCGAGATTGGTTGACAAAGGGGTTTTTACAAGCTTCAAGGATGCGTTAGTGGAGAAGAATCCACTCTCCGTTTCTTTAACCGCATAAAAATGCGGAGAACAATGTCGAGCTTGAGACGTTAAACAAGTGCAATTGGGAGGCAATCCCACGGTATCCTTTGTATATATTGCTTTAAATTTTGCTTTTGAACCTTGTTGATGTGGTTTAAGTTGATCTTGTGAGTTTTGTGGTGTTGTTGGATTTTCTTGTTGTTTGATTTTTATGTAGGGTCTCAAGAAAAATGAGCTTAATGATCCAAAAGAAATGGAGATTAAAGAGAAGATATAAAGATAGAGGAGATGGGTCTTGTTCGAGAACTCTACCTATGGGACATGGTTCTCGACCAAGGCAAGTCGCGGCCACGCCCGAGAGAAACTCGCGGAAAGTCTCAAGGCATCCCGCGACCAGCCCCCATCTAAGCAGTAACCGAGAACCCTTCTCCCTCAACCAAGACTGGTCGTGGCCACAACCAAGAGAAGCTGGCTAATGGAGCTCAAGATGACCCGCAACTGAAGCAGGTCGAGGAGCTACCCGAGAGAAGTTCGCGGGTTAGCTCAAAACGACCTACGACTGAAGTGGATCGAGGCTCCACCCGAGAGCATGTTGTAGACAAACGAAGACGACCCGCGGCCAATACAGCTCGAGGCTGAGTTGAGAGTTAGTAAAAAAAAAATTTAGATTCATTTGTTTCTTCTTCTTCTCCACTCACTCCATTTCACTTTTATTCAAGAACAACAAAAACTCTCTCTCTAGATTCTCAAAATTTCGATTTTCAAAGTTAAATTTCAAAAGTTTTCAAAGTCATTTTTCAAATCCGTTCTACATTTCTTTCAAGTCTACTCACTTTTCTAGCATATTCAACAACAAGGTATGTGAAATTCCTTCTCATTTCTCCATTTTTGCTCAAATTTTCAATTCTTGAATTAATGGTTGAATGAGTTGATTCTTGGTTGGTTTACCTTGGAAATGGTTAGAAATTTCTTGGGTAACTTGATTTGAGCTTGAATTCAAAAGGATTAGAGTGAATTAGAGAAATTGAGATTTAGGGTTCTTGAGATTTGAATATGTTCTTAGCAAGAAAATAATTTTGGGGAAAATTCTTGATTTTGGTTTTAATCCCTTCCTTTTGTCATAATTAGAAAGAATACATTGTACTACATGGGCAAATTCAACCTTATTCTTGCTTAATTTTAGGATCTATTGATTGAAACTTTTGTGGACTTTTGTTGACTTGTGCATTCCATTGATTTAACTTGCCAAATATCTTGCCTTGCTTGATCTTAAGCTTAAATATTATTGAATGGTTGCTCATTTGATTTCCAATAACCATATTTGAATGCTCTTTGATTGATTTTGGCATAAATTAAGCACATTCTTATTGTCATTCTATTGAATTAACTTGTGTTGTGGATTTTTGTAGAAAATGGCACCAAAGACCAATGATCATGCTAACAAGGTTTCAAGGACATCAAAAGGGAAAGGAAAGATGGTTAATGATGAGCCAAAGAAGAATACTAAGGGTCCAAGAGAGAGTGAACCAAAACCAAAGAAGAAGATGAGCGAAAAGGAGAAGGCGACCCTCAAGGAGTTACACTGATATACGCGCGCAAACAAGGATTTTCCTTGAAGAGGGAAGGTTCCCTTCACTAAGTCCAAGCAAGAATCTTTCGATAAAAAACTTGCGGTTATGTACAAACCCACCCACTACCTTCGGACCAAGACACTTGAGGCAATGGGAATCAAAGATGATGTGTTTGCTATTTTTAAGAATATAGGTTTGGAAAAGTTGCAAAATTGAAGTATTTGGTCTATCCAGAGCCGACAAGGGAATTCTTTGGGATGGTTCGATTGGACTACAAAAATCAAACAACCCAATTCCGGATGAGGCCACATTACACTTCAAGATGCATAGTGAGAGATATAGCATTACAATGAAGGAATTGTGCGAAGTCTATGGTTTTCTATATGGAGAGGAATCTTTCTATCTTCTGTTTGATGAAGCAAACTCATTTTGGGACTTGATAGCAACTGGGCGGTTAGGTGGTTCACCTAAAAATCGTTGCATTCGGAATCCGGCCATCCGTGTGGTAGCTAAGTTCTTAGCCAATACCATGTGCTCTAGGGGTGAGATCGGAACGATAACTATGACCGAGGTTTGCATGTTGTACACCGGATTGTACCCATTTCTTAAGTGGGAAGATGGTACACCATGCATTGATGAACCTCCACAAAGTAATGTTAACCTTGGATGCATCTTTGTTAACTTTATGCTTAAGGTTCGGTATAATGAGTGTAATGAGCAAGTGTGTAGAATGGCGGGAATAATAGTGCCACTTTGGGAGCATATGGGATTGCCCTACAACAAGTTTGTGGCAGATAGAGTAACCGACCCAATGGATGGGAGCTACTTTGTGCGAACTAAGATTTTGGTGTGGAAGGGTGGATTAAGACACTTCTCCTATATGACTAGGAAAAGAGAATTCAAAACTCTCCTCTTACCATGCCCGGAGAAGACTTCATTAGATAAGTTGGAGAACATTATCTAATGAAGCCTCTTTATCTAATGCACCTAACAATGTCTCGGATTTGCTAGGATGGGAAATCCTAACCGTTGAATTTGCACCAAGGATGCCCAATGATAAGTCACTCATAACCATCATCAAAAAACAAGTCAAAATCATCAGGAGATTAGGTTGGATAAAGAGAAAGATCAAGACTCTTCAAGGGTATGTTTCGGATGATGAAGAAGCGCGTACACTAAGTTAGGATCAAGTGGACGAGAGAGTTGCAGAACATCAAGGATCGGCCCAAGGTCAAGATGAGATCCCTCTTCAAAGAGAAATAGATTGGGATGCAATCTCCATTGACCCCTATGTCGAGACGACATATGTGAAACTTAATCATTAAACAAGGTACCAATCCCTAACTTTGTACAGAGTATTTCGTTTCATTTTTATGTTTGTGTTTGAGGTCCCCTTCTCTTGAGCTTGTTATCTCATCGAGATGGTGAGAAATTAGACTCGGGGAGGGAGCCTAGTGGCCAATGATGTTTTTAGTTTCGTTTTTTCTATTCCTTGAGTCATTTTTTATTTTGATTTTTGCATAAAATTTTTTCAAAATAAGCACAAAAACAAGCATGCCATATAGTTGCATTTGCATATCATTTGGTTTAGGATTGAGTCTTAGTTTCTTTCTAGGATTGCATGGGAATGATTAGGCATCATAAGCTCGATGATCCATTTGCTAAGTTCAATGCCCTAGTTAATAATTGTTTGATGCAAAATTGATTGTTGAAAGGTAGATCGAACCATGCTTGATCTTAGGTTTTCCTTAGTTGAAACATGCTTTGATTTGATGCCACCCTTATCTATTGGAACCTAAAATTGACTCATAATTATCGTGCTATGCATTGTAGATGAACTCATAGATTCACATACACATACTTGGATTTCTTTTATCATTTCCCCACTCTTGTGATCCAAGTAGCTAATTCATTATATGGATTAGTTTCCACACCCTTAGCCTAGCCTTTTTTTAAGCCATCATGTTTTGTGAGTGTTTTAGGCCTTATTTCCGAAATGAGCTTGGTAGA
This sequence comes from Lepidium africanum, assembly GCA_900406405.1. NCBI lineage: Eukaryota > Viridiplantae > Streptophyta > Magnoliopsida > Brassicales > Brassicaceae > Lepidium > Lepidium africanum. The sequence continues at coordinate 13,084 of OVAX01003008.1, forward strand.
AAGTGCTAGGTTTGGGTCGACAAAGATGGTTTCTCATATAGTTTTGGTTCACACTTTTTGAATCGAATATGACTAGGTGGGAACATTTATCTTGGGTGTGAGAGTATATGTGTTATAGAGCTTAAAAATTTTTAGTTGGGAAAAGGTTGATATAAAGTGATCGGTTATGATTGTTCAAGGAAAAATTAGGAGAGAATGGGTATTAAATTTTGAAGAAAAAGGGTCTAGTAAAGGATTTTGGAAGCATAAAAGTGATTAAGTGGTTCAAGGGAATGTAAAAAAGGAAAATATTAGAATGAAAAGGATTTAAAAGAAGTTGAGCCATAAGTATAAGTAAAGCCAAACCCGCTAGATGTCCTAAACTATCCACCCTCTCCTTGAAATATGATGAAGCAAAGAAGTTGAAAGATGATCCAAAAAGGAATGAAAAGAGGTGAGAATTGCCTTTTGAGATAAGGGTAGAAAACTAGGATCATTGGGGATTAGATTTAGCTTTAGGTTAAGCTCAATTATGGGTACAATAGATGGGATTCTATCTTTGTATGCATAGATTGGCTTGGACCTTTAGCATTCTTCTAAAGCTCATTTCATTCTTAGAGAGATCCCTACGTTGAACACATTGAGCCTGATGGATGAAGAGATCATTTTTTCATCTCTTAGCCTTACCCTTATTCAAATGAGGTCATTGAATTTGCATAGTATGATTCACGGTTCGAAATTTTAATGAATGTTAAAAGGGTTGGTGGATTTGAATGCATTGTGTAGATGGAGGTTGAATTTGAGTTAAGTTGTGATGGATATGGCTAAGATTTTTAAGTAAACTTGCTCGCTTTGCATCTTAGAATTACTAACTTCGTTATTGAGCTTAGCATTGCATCAATTTGGCTTTGGCTTTGAATTCCCGGTCTCAACCTCTTCTTCGGGTTATTATCTTGTTTACTTGAGGACAAGCAAAAGGCAAGTCTAGGGGAGTTGATGTGTCTCATATTCAGCCTAGTTTCATTTCATTTTAGCATCATTTTCTAGTCATTTTATTACATTACATATCCTTTTAGGTTCACAAAGGGTCATTTTCATGCATTAAAGTCATTAGGCTTTGCAATTGCACATTTTCTTGTTTTTCGGTCTTTCTAGGTGATTGGGACCTTACGTTATGTAGATTGGAGCACAAATGATGAAGTTGGATGCTTGAAGAGTGGACTTATGCTTAAAGAGGAGAAGGCCCGGAGAAAAGCTTGAAAAATTGGCCAAAATCATGAAGGCAGGCCGCGGCCCAAAGAGATGGACAAAGGCAGGTCGTGACCAGACCCACGACCTGCACTGGTCGCGGGAATGGAATGACATCCGTGGACAACCCTCAACCGGACCTGTGACCTGCGTAGGCTGCAAATCACGAACAACCATTACCCTTGACCAGGCCCGTGACATGCATTGCCAAAGACGCGTGAACCACAACAATTTGCTTTGATTTTTTTTTTAAACCGGTTTGTCCCAGTTTATTTTGTTTAATTTAAGTGACTTAAAACCCTAATCCCAAGGGGTATAAATACATGGATGAACCACCAAACACATTATGCTTTTCATAATCTAAAATTTTTAAGATCTAGTAATAGTTTTTTCTCTCTTTTCTCTCAAGAACATCTTTGAAGTTGGTTGAGAATAAACATTGAGATCCACTTGGATGATCCATATTTTTTGGTCATTTCTTAATCTAATTAAGAATCTTTTGTTTATTTCTCTAGCCTTTTTCATTATGCATTGCTTTTATTGCTTGTTTGATTTCAATTTGACCATGAGTGAGTAGTTTTTTAGAATGATTTAGGTTTTGGCTAGATCTAGGGCTTCGCTTTGATTGTTTGATGCTTAGTATTGTTAGAACCTCCTATCTAGGCGCTCTTAATGCTAGATTCATTTTGATCACATGGAATTAGATGCTAGGAAGATTATCGCCCAAGAGGTGTTTGATGAAATTCTCGGTAGCCTATTTTAGGGATCTTTCTCCATAGCCTTTGAGAGATGATGTTATGGGATTGATTGGTCATACTGGACTTGATTGTAAAGCATTTGGGAGTCTTGATCTAACAAATGAGAGTTTAGTTAGGTCATTTATCTTGAATAGTGATTAGTGCCATGAGAGTGGGCTAGTCTAGATTTGATTGTTGTGTTCCATGCCCTAGGTGGTGCATTCATTGGCTCCTTGTTGCATCATTCATTCATTTGCCCTGTCCCTAGGTTGATTGTCTTTACCTAGATCTTTCGCTCTTATTATATTGTCATTCCCTTGTTTAATTTCAGTTGCATTTTGCTTTGTTTTTTACCTTGTTTGCTTTGATTGTTGGTTTGGCTATGATTAGTTGCATTTTCTTGTTTCTTGTTTTGTTTGTTTCATTTTTTAGTTTCTAATTTTGCATCATCCATATCTCTATTGCTCTAGATTGACATAGGTCATTGCATTCCTATTGTTGCAACCACAACTCCTTTGGGTACGAACTTCAAGTGCATACAACTCATAGTATGTTTTGCATTTGTTGAATCTATAAATTTAATTGCTGTTGGCTCTCAACTGTTAGCACCCATCAATATACCCAACGTAACAAGAGATCACTATCAAGAATCAGTAAAAGCGAACCACATGGTCTATGATCAAACAAGCTTAAGTTATAATCTATGTTTCAGCAAAGACAGAATTAACTTGAACAAGAGACAATTACGCATATTATGAATAAAGAAGAAAAACAGAGAGTAGATAGAGAGAGAGAACAAAACCAAAAAGTTACAAAGAATTAGTAGATGATTCTTCAAAACCTGTAAATAAAATAAAAGCAGCAAAATTAACCTCTTCTTCATACTAAACAAGTCAAGCTACTAAGAAAAATCCTATGATGCGTAGCTATATATGATTATAGTTTTATTTTTTCTCAAAGCAAGAAGTAACACTGAGCTCGAATTCAACACATAAAAGCAAAATTAAACATCACAGCTATTTGAAGTCAAAGCTTAATTGATCATCCAATCCTCTAAATGACACATAGAAGAAATTGATATCAAACATTGTGATTAGTTCCAATATTTGAGTAAGAACTATGAACAGGGATATGCCAAAACAAAGAGTAAGAATTATTAACCAATATCATAACAAAGATATGCCAAAACAAAGAGCAAAAACCCACAGTCACAAATCAATCTATAAGAAGATCGAAAAAAAGATCAATCTATACGATGTGGACTTGAATCTAAGCTTCTAAAGCAAAAAAAAGATTTAAAAACTTACGAATTTTGTATAAGAAATGAGCATCAGAAATTGAGAAAGATCTGAGAGAGATGGTGTTGTGTCTCAAGGAGCCATGGAAGTGAGAAGTGGAATGTACTCAATCATCTTAATTTATGATGGACAATCATCTTAACTCAGCAACAAAATAGCAGTTATCCTAGGAACAAATCTAAATTCTCAAAGAACAGAGACGAAAACTAGTTCATGTACAAAACTTTTCGATCAAAAAACAAACATCCCAAAGGAGTTAACAAACTAATTATACAAAACATTCCAAACGAGTTAAAAGTATCCATCAAAAACGAGTTAAATTGTTGAGACCTAGTGAAACCAATCTATATAACATTCAGGTTTCAAAGAAGATTGTTAAATATCAAAATCTATGAACCAATACATGTAATCGCTGAATCAATACACTACATTATTTCATGATCTTGATTTTGACCTATCAAAAGATCAATCCAACATTGAGGGCAAGATGTTGCAGAATCTAAAATCAAAACAGAACTAAGAACAACAATGAAGGCATAATCTTTTTTATGAAAGCTTTAGTAAGAGACAGTGGATTAAGATTTTTAGTTCATTGCAAACTAGTAACTTGGTCCATTAGCTTAAAGTTCTTCACGAGATTTCAAATATTAAAGAACTAAAATTCATCAAGTAAATGCATTATTACCTCAGAGATCAAAAACCCACATTGTGAAACAAACCCAAAAATCAAGCAAAAACGGAATCAATTCCCAAATTTTGTGATAAGCTAAGAGATCCTAACTCAAAACCCAAAGTGTTTACCTTTTCAATTGAAATTAAGAAGATGATCGTTTTCCTTCGCAATCAAGAGATATCACTATTTGAAAGATCTCTGCAACCAATACAGATAATAGACATACATAGATTAGAACTAGTAATGTGAGCTAAAGCAAATAGAAGATGATTATTCCATGGAATTGTATAAGAGAATGATTTCTAAATCTAGAATCTAAAAACCCTAAAATCTAAAAAACCCATAATCTTAAAGAATAAATCACATATTTGAAACCCCACAATCTAATGGAATGATAAATAGAAGAGAAATTTGAAACCCTAAACCCTAATTTCACCAATTTGATAGAAGAATGTACAAGAGAGATTCAAAATCTATATCCTAAAATCGAGCTTCGAACTAGAGAAATACAAAAGAGAGATTCAAAACTTACTGAGATTTGTAGACTTTTCCATAGAAAGAGAAATAGCCATTGTAGAGAAGAAGATTAGAGGCGATGGAGTTTAAGCGTAGATGAAGTTTGATAGACTTGTGGTTCCTTTGAGAGACCTATAATCAACGCAAAACCACTAGCTACCATCCTTCTTCTTCACCAATAGAACATGGCTGGAGTATGGATAGATGCTTGGCTGTATAATTCCTACAGTTAGCATATCCTTAACCAGTTTCTCTATCATATTCTTTTGAGTAAATGAGTAATGATAAGCCCTGCAGTTAACCGGACCAGCTCCTTTCATGGTTATGGCGTGTTTTCTATTTCGTGAGGGTGGTAATCCACTTGGCATTTGGAAAACCTCCTTGTACTCACTCAACAAGGAAACTGTCCCACATCACTATCCAATTCCAGTCATTGAGGAGCTTTTGGACGAGTTGAATGGAGCAACTATTTTCTCTAAAATTGATCTGAAATCAAGCTATCATCAATGTGCACAAGATAACCTTCCGAACACATGAAGGGCACTATGAGTTTAAGGCAATGTCGTTCAGTTTGCGTAATGCTCTGGTAACCTTTCAAAGTGTGATGAACAAGATTTTCAGGCCTTGTTTGCAAAAATTCGTTTTGGTGTTCTTTGATGATATATTACTATACAGTCCGGACATGAAGGCACATGAAAAACATTTTAAAGAGGGGCTGGAAAATATAAGGAGAAATTCATTCTATGCCAATGAAAAGAAATGTGCCTTTGCTGTGAATGAGAATGCCTATTTAAGTCACATTATTTTGGGTAAAGGAGTGGCTGCAGATTCGGAAAAGGTGGCTGCGATGAAGAGCTGGCCTACTCCAAAGAATGTGACAACTTTAAGAGGTTTTCTTGGGCTTACCAGGTATTATTGGAGATTCGTTAAGGGGTATGAAAAGATAGCACAGCTTGTAACCGAGTTGCTTAAGAAAAACAACTTCAGTTGGAATAAGCAAGCTCAAGCTGCCTTTGTTGCACTAAGAGAGGCAATGGTGAATTTACCGGTATTGAAATTACTAGATTTTGAGAAAGAGTTTATGATTGAAAATGATGCATTAGGTATGGGGATTGGAGCAATTCTGTCCCTAGAAAAAAGGCCAATCGCTTTTATAAGTCAAGGGTACTCAGCTAAGGGAAAAACCAAGTCGCTTTATGAGAGAGAATTGATAGCAATTGTTTTTGCTGTTTCTAAATGGAAGCGTTATGTGAGCAGCAAGAGGTTTGTAATAAGGACAGATCAAAAACGTCTTAAGCATGTGTTGGATCAAAAGAATTTAGCAGGAGAGCAACAACGTTGGGCGACTAAACTGTTAGGGCTTAAATACACCATTGAATATAAACCCGGTGTGGAGAATAGGGTCACTGATGCCTTGTCTAGGCAACTATAGAGAGGTTTGAACAATTACAAACTATAGCGCATGTGTCTCTTGAGGTAGAAGAGCTTCTAAAACAGCAAATGGTCGATGATGAGAGCAATGATGTGGTGATAAGGCTGAAAAATGGCACATTGGATCATTCGAAATTCTATCTTCAAGGAGAACTCTTGTTGAATGAAGGAAGGTTAGTAATACTAAAAGGATCTTCCTTCATTCCAAATCTTCTTCACCAATTCCACTCAAGTGTAATTGGAGGCCATAGTGGTGTGTTGAAAACCTATAAACGTATGCCAAAGGAAGTGTATTGGTCCGGAATGAAAAAAGAGATCGAGAACTTCATCAAGGACAGTAGGGTGTGTCTGGTGAACAAATTTTTTACTCTGTCCCCAGCAGGTACCTTGTTCCCTCTCTGATGTGTCTCATATTTAGCCTAGTTTTCATTTCATTTTAGCATCATTTTCTAGTCATTTCGTTGCATTACATATCATTTTAGGTTCACATAGTGTAATTTCATGCATTAGAGTCCTTAGGCTTTGCATTAGCATATTTTCTTGTTTTTCGGCCTTTCTAGGTGATTGGGACCTTAAGTTATGGAGATTGGAGCTCAAATAATGAAGTTGGATGCTTGGAGAGTGGACTTCTGCTTAAAGAGAAGAAAGCCTGGAGAAAAAGCTTGAAAAATTGGCTAAAGTCGTGAAGGCCAGCCGCGGCCGACCTGCCAAGGTTGCGGCCCAAAGAGGTGGACAAGGGACGGCCGCGACCAGACCCATGACTTGCACTGGTTGGGGGAATGGAATGTCATCCGCAGATTGCAGGCCGTGACTAGATCCGCGACCTGCACTGGTCATAGGAACCCGTTGTTATCGACAGAAGCAGGCCGCGACCAGACCCTCGACTTGCAATGGTCGCGGGAAAGGAATGTATCTGCGGAGAAGCTTCGACCGGACCCGTGACCTGCACTGGTCGTGGGAACCCATTATCATCGACAGAAGCAGGCTGCGACAAGACCCACAACTTCCAATGGTCGCGGGAAAAGAATATATCCGCGGAGAAGCCTCGACCGGACCCGTGACCTGCATAGGCTGTAAACCATGAACCAGCCACAAGTCTCGACCAGACTCGCGACCTTCATAGGCCCCGAACCACGAACCAGCCACAAGTCTCGACTAGACCCGCGACCCGCATTGCCCAAGACGCGCGAACCACAACAATTGGCTTTGATTTTTTATGTTAAAACCGGTTTGTCCTGGTTTAGTTGGTTTGATTTAAGTGACTCAAAACCCTAATCCCAAAGGGTATAAATACATGGATGAACCATCAAACACATGATGCTTTTCATTATCTAAAGTTTTTAAGATCTAGCTATTGTTTTTCTCTCTTTTCTCTCAAGAACATCTTTGAAGGTGATTGAGAACAAGCATTGAGATCCACTTGGATGATCCATATTTTTGGGTCATTTCTTAATCTAATTAAGAATCTCTTGTTTATTTCTCTAACCTTTTTCATTATGCATTGCTTTTATTGCTTGTTTGATTTGAATTTTATCATGAGTGAGTAGTCTTCTAGAATGATTTATGTTTTAGCTAGATCTAGGGCTTGGCTTTGATTGTTTGATTCTTAGGATTGTTAGAACCTCCTATCTAGGTGCCCTTAATGCTAGATTCATCTTGATTACATGGATTTAGATGCTAGGAAGATCATCGCCTGAGAGGTGTTTGATGAAATTCCCGAGCGCCTATTTTAGGGATCATTCTTCATAGTCTTCGAGAGATGATGTTATGGGATTGATTAGTCATAGTGGACTTGTTTGTAAGGCGCTTGAGAGTTTTAATCTAACAAATGAGAGTTTAGTTGGGTCAATTCTCTTGGATAGTGATTAGTGCCATGAGAGTGGGCTAGTCTAGCTTTGATTGTTGTGTTCCATTCCCTAGGTGGTGCATTCATTGACTCCTTGTTGCATCATTCATTCATTTGCCCTATCCCTTGGTTGATTGCCATTGCCTAGATCATTCACTTTTATCATATTGTCATTTGCTTGCTTAATTTCGATTGCATTTTGCTTTGCTTTTATCTTGTTTGCTTTGTTTGTTGGTATGGCTATGATTAGTTGCATTTTCTTGTTTCTTGTTTCGTTTGCTTATTATTTCAGTCCTTAAATTGCGTCATCATCCACCTTGATTGCTCTAACTTAACACAACTTTTTACATTCCTATTGTGCATCCCCATACCCCTTTGGGTTCGAACCTCAAATGCTTGCAATGACATGTTGTGAAGCGTTTGTTGATTTATAAATGTAATTGTTGTTTGCCTCAAAAACACTAGCATCAATTTGGTGCCGTTGCCGGGGAGTTTAGCGATTGCCAATAGGGATTAGATTAGTGTTTTGACTAGAGCTTTTATTTTGCTGTGCTACTATTGTTCTTGTGTTGTTTTTGGTGTTTTTCTTGAAGCTACAACTATCAAAGATCATATAAGGAGAAACACCTAAACATGGAAAGTTTGAGAGTGAATCAAGTTGGGTTTAGTGATCAACCATTTCACCAAGGAGAAGACAATGGAGTTGGACTTCAAAGTTATGGGTTTCGTGATTCACAACTAGCCTCTAGGACCATTGGGTCCTTTGATGAGCCAAGAACTAGAGAAATTCAAACTGGGATTCCCATTCCCTTCATTGAGGCAACCGAATTTGAGATCAAGACAAGTTTGATCAATATGTTGAGGAAAGCAAGTACAATGGATTGGAGTTTGAAGATCCTCTAGATCATTTGGACCAATTTGAGAGAATGTGTCGTATGATTAGGATGAAGGGAGTACCCAATGAAGCAATCAAAATGATTTTGTTTCCATTTTCTTTGAGAGGAAAAGCAAATAGATGGGATAAAAGTGTGTCGTCGACTTTGGTATCTACATGGGAAGGTTGCAAGAAGATGTTTCCCATGAAATTTTTTCCAAGACAAAAGACCGCCCGGTATAGGAATGAGATCATGAATTTCCAACAAAGAGATCAAGAGAGCTTTAGTGATGCATGGGATATGCTTAAGGAACTTACAAGAAGTTGCCCTCATCATGGATTTTCAAGAGAGCGTCTCCTAGGGATTTTCTATGGAGGAGTGTGTGGTCGATTTCGGAGAGAATTGGACATTGCGAGCCATGGTATGTTTGCTAACTTGACTGCCATCCAAGGAGAGAGATTAATAGAGAATTTGGCACAAAGTGGGTTAGCTATGAAGTTGATTTCAGTTGTACCTTCAGAGAACCGGTTAGTGAAGCACAAAGCCTTCATGAGCTTAAGGAGAAGGTTAAGATGTTGAGTAATTTGCTTCTTGCTAGACATAGACCAATGAGTTTTGTTGAGAAGGTTGAAAGATCTAACCATGGTTACCGAGATAGAAAAGCTTATTGTGAAGAAAAGGTTTAACAAGAAGGTGATTATTTGGGACAACAAACGATATATTAGAGAAGTCACCAAGGACTTGAGCTAATCCAATGCAATGACGTCTATCAACAAGGGCTAGTGAATCCTTCACATCAACATGAAGCTGAATTCGACATCATGGTAATGATGAAGCAATTCATGGAGGGACAAGCAAGAGGACATCTAGACATGACCAAGAGGTTAGATGCTATTGAATATAAGTTTGAAGTTACCAACGATGATTCTCAAGACAAGTTTGATGAGATATTCTCTCACTTGAAGTCCCTTGATTAAAAACTTGCCCAAGTCACCTCTTCAAGCCATAGTTCAATTGGAACACCTCCCTGTGAATTCGAAACTAACCTGGTAGAGTATTGTAATGGGATAACTACTAAGAGTAGGAAAGAACTTCATTCAAGGAATGATGAAGTAGCCAAGGAGAAAGAGGTTATTGATAATGATGATATGCTCTTGGATGAGGTAGAAGACGTGGTTGTTGAAAAGGTTATGGAAAAGGTACAAATTTCTCAAGAACCGGTAAAGGAAAAAGACGATTTTTTAGAGAAAGTGAGGAGTTATGTTCCACCACCCTATGAACCAAAGCTACCATATCCAGGGCGCTTCAAGAAGTAGTTGTTGGCTCAAGAAAAGGAGAAGTTCTTCAAAATCATGGAGGATGTAAAGGTTATTATGCCTTTGATGGATGTAATAAGAGAAAACCCTACAAACTCAAAATTTTTGAAAGAAATGCTCACAAAAAAGAAGAAGATGGAAGTGGGTTTAGAGAAGGTTAATCATGATTGTAGCTCTATTATCACTCAAGTCACACCACCAAGGTTCATGAATCCGAACGGGAAAAGTGAGTTGATATTCATTCATTTTACCCATTTTAGCTTCATAGTTTGCATTTGTTTGCATTCATTCACATTCCATGCTATGCATTTTAGAGTCCAATTAGGATCATTCTTGCATTTGCATAGCATTTGGAGCATTTCAGGAACTTTGGAGCAATTTGGAGCACTTTGGGTCAATTCGGAGCATTTTGGAGCAAACAAGCATGAAGACTGCAAGTTAAGGCTAGAACTGAAGAGTTGGAGCCAAAACATCAAGAATTGAGGATTTTACAGGCTAAGTACTCAGGACTCGCCCAGCCAACTCGTCATGCATAGGTGAGTTCAGGGTCCCATACTTAGCCAAAAATACAAGTTTTGGCTGAACTCTTCATGTCCAACTCACCAAGCACTGGCGAGTTCAAGCCTCAGCACTTAGCCAAATCTTCAAGTTTTCAATGTCCAA
>OVAX01003009.1:0-23646 GCA_900406405.1 Lepidium africanum
GAGAGTCTTGACGTTGCCAGAAAAGGAAGTCTGGGTTGGGATTGGCGACACCATTGGTGACAACAGCAGGAGAGGGAGGTGCGATTGTAGCATCGATGTAGCTGAGGAGATCATAGCCACGAAGGAGAGACTTGATCTGAATACTCTATGTGAGATAGTTGGTGGAGGAGAGTTTGGTAACATTTACCATATTGAGGGAAAGTGGAGATGGAGTTTCCGAGCTTTGAACCACGGTGGGTTGAAGAGAAGGGGAAGGAGTGGATTCCATTGAAAGAAAAAAAAAAGGAGGAGAGGATCTGTTGTTGTTAAACAGAGAGCTCTGATACCATGTGGAGATTAAAGGTAATGATCTCTTGCATATCACGATTGAGAGAGTACAGAGGTTCATATACACAGAGAGATGATTACAATTATAGAAGGTATTAAAGCTAGAGATATGTAAGCAGATACTTAGGCTATAATTTGGGGATTATGATACTTCTTTCCTATAGTAGGATCGAAAAAAACCATTGTTCTCTTATGATTTAATATTGTTCTCTTATCTTTGTGTAATCTTTATCAATCAGTGAAAAAAAAAACTATATGAAAAGTTTCTGAAGAGATCACTTCTCTAGACATAATCACTTCTCGTTAATTCAATATAGATATTAGGGAAAACTAGAAAAAGGACATTACTATATAATTGTGAAACTACACTTTTATAAAATTTACCAATTTCTAACTAAAATACCCTCTAATTTTACTATTCATGTTTTCTTTTCTACATGTTTTACTCATTTTTAAATAAACATTATACGGTTCTTCTATAGTGTACCAAAATTAGAATTTGTTTTCTACCAAATATGGTAGATTTCTTACAAATTTTAGAATATACATTCTACGATTTAACTATAATTTACCAATTTGAATTTATATTCTACCAATTTTCATATGCTGTTCTGAAGACTGAAGAATGTAATTTGTAAATTTGGTAGATTTCTCACATATAGTAGAATGTATATTCTACGATTTCTTTTATAATACAACAATATCAAAATTTATATTCCATCGGTTTTCAATAGATTTTTGAAGATTTCATTCACTTCACCTATTTGTTCTTGCCTTTGATGAGAAATATAAGAACTCATTATACTCATTTCCTACAATATATTAAAAACACAGAATGCTCAAGCAGAGAAAATGGATCTAATGAGATGTTATGGCCACAACCAACTTGAAAATTACTTTTTAAAACGAAAAGTGGATGATTCATCTTTTTACATGAGAATGGCAGAGTGACATGCAGCAATGGCGATATTCAGTTAGTATATATGGTCCAACAACAAAAAGAACTGAGGGGCTCAAATTCTTACTTGAATAGCTGAAATTAGTTTCCACAATGCGGACAAAGCACAAACGTAAAGAGAAATGAAATTCAACACAAGATACCTAAATAATTAATTATCGCCGATCCAATCTTTCTGCAAAGTGTTGAAATGTTACCTTAAGCCAAAGAGACAAGAAGATTGCATTGCTCTGAACAATATCCCTTTGTGCAGGCTTTTGAAGCGGCATGGGCATTTGCTTGCGAAGTTAAAGCCTCAACGATGATCATACGTAAGAATACCATACAAAATTTTCTCTTCTACTCGCATATTTCAATTTGATCGATTATGTTAACTTTTAATTTAAATTAGAGATAGTGGTAAGTAAAGCAATTAAACTGTAATATAATACCAAGATACAAATTTTAGTGATTTCGCATCAACAAATTAATAAGTAAGTTAGAGAATAATAGGTTCTCTCAAAATTCAGAATTGTTTATGAATGATTAAGATCCTTGTTCTCAAATAACTAGAAAACCCTAACTACTTATTTATTTTTATTTTTTTGTAACTCTGAAGTTATGAAAAATTTATGAGAGGGGTCTGGACTATTCTTCTGAGGTGGTGCAGTCCACGGATATACCCTTATCTCCGGTTATTCAAATAGACCGAAAGCATAAGTTCATATTCATGTAATGGTGACTAGCAAACTGTGACTTAGTTTCGCACAACTACTAAAATTATTTCAGAGAAGTAACATGAAACAGATCTCCGACGGCGACGACGGAGGAGAAGAGAATAAAGAGTAGAAAACAAGAGGAAATCGAAGAAAAATAACATATTATAAAGTATACATGCACCACCTGACGAGCGTTTATCTGATCAGAGAAGTAGCATACATGCACACAGACATGAATAAGAAACGTGTTTAAATATATGGAAAGAAGAAGATTAACATATTACATGAATCTCCGGTTACATGAAGATTCAAGCTCTTCTGTATTCTCATGGCTCTACTTAACGATTGTATGGATTCAATCACCAATGTTATCGAATCAAATTCTCTTTGTGTTTCAACAACTAAGCCAAAATTACAGTCAAATTGTTTTAATGTATCTCAAGGGATTCTTCGTGCCAAAGACTCTTCTCCAATCCTCTTCGATGTTCCTCAAAACCCAATTTTCACACCATTGTCAACTCACTCCATATCCACCGATGCTCCTTTTCCAATCCTCCTCCGAGTTCAAGCCAATGCTCACAAAGGAGGCTTTCTCGGATTCACCAAAGAATCACCTTCTAACCTTCTCACAAACTCCTTAGGAAGATTCGAAAACCGAGTTTTTCTCAGTCTTTTCCGGTTTAAGATGTGGTGGTCGACGGCTTGGATCCGAAAATCCGGGTCGGATCTTCAAGTAGAGACTCAATGGGTAATGCTAAAGATACTGCATGAGATTGATTTCTATGTGGTCATTATACCAATCATTGAAGGATCTTTTAGAGCTTCACTTAATCCTGGTGAGAAAGGTAATGTTTTAATTTTTACACAAAGTGGCTCTACTCTAGTACAAGAGTCATCTTTCAATTCCATTACTTACATTCATTGAACTTACAACAGTTTTTGGATGGGTCAAATGATTCAACCATTTTGGGATATGTTCCAATCAGATCATGTCTGGGCCGAGTACCATGCCACGTCTCGATCCATCTGTGGTGGACCGTGGGCCAATCTACCTCAGTGACCATCTTGGCAAAGCTTTCCATAACTTTGATCTCATTAAGAAACTTGCTTTCATTAATGGTACAATCCCAAGATGTCTCCACTATGCACTTCCCACTAGAGATTCACTCTTTAAAAACTCTTTATTTGACAAAGAATCAATCGTCAAGATCTTCAACTTCAACAAGGTAATCAATTTACAATCAAATTCATTTGTCTAAAAGATCGAAAACTTTACTTAAAACCAGCTGATTTATTCCAGTTGGAGGAGTAATTGGAGCGTTTAACTGTCATGGAGCCCAAAGAAACATATGTTCAAGGGATACAAAGAATGTTACAAGACAATTTCAGGAACAATTCATGTCTCTGACATTGAATGTGATCAAAATCCAGAAGCTGGAAGTTTTCAAATGAGCTATGTTGGAGATTACTTAGTTTACAAGAAACAATCTGAAGAAATCCATTTCTTGGGTTCGAAATCGGATCCAATCGAGATAACCCTGGAACCATCAACGTTTGACCTATTTAGTTTCGTGCCAGTCACGGAACTAAGAAGTTCTGGGGTTAGATTTGCACCTTTAGCGAGATCGAAATCTGTCCAAATCAGACACGGACATCCCCGAACACCATCTTGGGAAATACCGAGGAGTGGTTAGCGAATAGCGATGGATCTGATGACATTCCCGCAGACGGAAACTTGCGAATAAGAAAAATAGCAAAAAGAGAATCGCCAAAGAAAAAGAGAGTAAAGAGGGAAGTTCACAATGATTACCTATAAGATACGGAAGTTAAAGCGTGAACATATGGCGAATCGATGGTTGAGGCACTCCAATCGATGGTGTCTTTATACATTTGTGCGAGAATTATCTAGGTAAATGATATTTATCAAAAAGCTGGAGTAATACTACGTTTAATTTTAACGTTGTTGATTACATAATTGTCCTTTATATTAAATTTTACATTTTTAAAATAAATCTTATATATTATTAGAGAAGTTATTTTTATCAAAAAAAGTTTATGTGAGAACACTACGTTTAATTTTAACGTGATTGATTACAGAGTTGCCCTTTATATTAAATTTTACATTTTTAAAATAATTTTTTTAATTTAATTTTTGTATTTAAATTTTTTTTAAAAAAATATATAATTATCATTTAGGGGGTTTATTGGAGGGTGAATTTTAATGGATTTCTATGGATTTTAATGGATTTAGAAATCATGTGATATTCAATCAATAATTTTAAAATACATAGTTATAGATAATGTGTTATTCAAGCATTGATTTTGAAATACATAATCAAATCATATGTTATTTAAGCATTGAAATCAAGTATATTGGATTTACAAATCCACTTTAATTGATTTTAAAATCCTAGAGATTTAAAAATTCGTGTGGATTTCTAAATGCATTAAAATCCATCATTCAATAAACCTCCCTTAAGTTTTAAAATTATCCAGAAAATCCTAAAAATAGGTAAGAACAAATTTGTTTTGATTTAATACTATTTTGAACTATTTTACATTTTTCTAAAATAAATTCTTTTTAAATTTCATTTTTATTTAAAATTTTTAAATTAAATTTGTTTTTGATTTAATTTTTATTTTAAATTTGTTTTAAAAATATATAATTCTCACTTAAGTTTTAAAATTATCCTAAAAATCCTAAAAATAGGTAAGAACAAATTTGTTTTGATTTATTACTATTTTGAACTATTATACATTTTTCTAAAACAAATTCTTTTTAACTTTAATTTTTATTTTAAATTTTTTCATAAAAAATATAATTATCACTTAAGTTTTAAAATTATCCAGAAAATCCCAAAATAGATAAGAACAAATTTGTTTTGATTTAATACTATTTTGAACTATGATGTTACCAAAAATCATTTCTGGAAATCAGTCTGCATTTGTTCAAGGAAGGTCTATATCTGACAATGTGCTAATCACTCATGAACTCACAAGCTAGAAAGTATGGAGCAGTTGCAATTAAAACGAATATGACCAAAATATATGACCGACTAGAATGGAATTTCATTCAAGAAGTAATGCAAGGTATGGGTTTTCATGAGAAATTTGTGCATTGGATCATGCAATGTGTTACGTCTGTTCAGTACTCTATCATCATTAACGAAGAACTGCGAGGCCTAATCAAACCAACGAGAGGGATAGGGCAATGAGATCTCATATCTCCCTACCTATTTATTATCTACAGTGAAATTCTCTCAGGATTGTGTAGGAAAGCTCAAGAAAATAACTCACTAGCAGGTTTGAGAGTGTCTAAGCATGGACCACGCATAAATCACTTACTATTTGCAGACGACACCATGTTCTTTTGCAAAGGTAACACCCGCAGCTTCCAAACCCTGCAAAAGATCATTGAAAAGTATGAGAAAGCTTCAGGACAAGCTATAAACAAAAGCAAATCTGCAATAACCTTCTCAAGGAAAATGAGTCATACCTACAATGATAATATAAAGAACATGCTGCAGATAAACCAAGATGGAGGCTGTGGCAAGTACTTAGGGCGTCCCGGGCAATTTAGAAGAAGGAAGATTTGTTTACAAATATCATCCATAAGATTCACCAAAAGAGGATTAATTGGTCAACAAAGTTCTTTTCACAAGCAGGGAAGAATGTAATGCTGAAAAATGTTCTAAGTTTTATAACAATGTATGCCATAACGTGCTTTTTATTGCCAAATTCACTATACAACATAATCCAATCAGAATTAACAAGATTTTGGTGGGATCACAAGCCAAAAAAACGTGGTATGTCTTGGGTTTCATGGGGAAAACTGACCCAATCTAAAGAAAATCGAGACTTAGGGTTTAGAGAAATACGATCCTTCAATAATGGCCCTAGTAGCTAAAGTAAGCTGGAGAATACTTACTAACCTGGATTCTTTGCTAAGTTAGATGATGATGGCTAAGTATTGCCACAATGAGGATTTCCTCAAAGTCCAAAAACCATCATCTTGCTCCCATGCTTGGAAAGGAATATTACTGGGTCGAGACTTGCTTAAGACCAAACTAGGATGGCCTGCAGGTAACGGAGAGAACATCTCTGTCTGGAATGATAATTGGTTATCAACAGTAGAGCATGCAGCCCCTTTTGGTCCAGCGGAGAAAGCTAATATGCAGTTAAAAGTGGCTGATTTAATCAATCTAGAATTGGGAGAATGGAAACAGAAAATCATAAACAGAGTTTTTCCTCACTTAAGCAAGGTGATAAACTGTATTAAGCTGAGTTCGAGTACTACTAAAGACCTAAGGGTGTGGACTCCACAAAAGAATGGAATTTATTATGCCATATCAGGTTATTATGCGGCATTAGAAATCTTAAATCAACAGCAGAGCAACCATCATCAGAGTTAAATCGACTGGATAAAAGATGTATGGGCTTTAAAAGTTCCACCAAAACTGAAAAATTTTCTCTCGAAATTCCTACATGAAGCTATACCGGTAGGTGCTAGACTCAGAGATCGACAACTAGAGGTGGATCCAAAATGCAAGAGATGTGGAAATGATAAAACAATATCTCACCTTTTAATCTCTTGTCCTTTTGCTGCTCGCATATGAGAAGAAGCTCCTCTATCATTTCGGCCAGATTCTCAATCTTCAATCCCTTTTCTCGCTTGTGGAACTCGCTAAAGGCAGTTAAATGCTTACCACCTACTGGAATCACTGATACTCCTTTAACCGCCTGGATCTTATAAGATAATAAAAATTAAAAATTATTTAAATTAAAAATATTTATTCTCGCAAATATGTGCGGGAAAATCACCTAGTATAAATATATAAAAAGAGAGTTTGGAACTCTCCCGGTGAAGACACCTCAGCATGACACATCACCTTCTTTTCTTAGTAAAACAACCAATAAAATTATTTGATCAATCCAAGTAATCATGTATTAGGTTAATGAAATTATTTAAAGTGTCTCTTCATCATCCTCAAACACACACGATCGTCAAAAATAAAAACAGCAGTAGTTCAATTGTTATTCTCGTCTTGTTCCTCAAAAATCCGTTCACTTCTCAGCAAAAATTAAGTCTGGACATTCGGGTATTCGGGTCGGTTCCGGGTAATATCCATTCGCGTCCGGGTCTTTCGGGTATGAAATTTTTATACCCATTTAGGAAACGCATATATTTTGGTTCTGATTCGGGTCGGTTCCAGGTCAGTTCAGGTCCATATTTTTTGTACCCATTTAGGAACTAAATACAATT
This sequence comes from Lepidium africanum, assembly GCA_900406405.1. Lineage (NCBI taxonomy): Eukaryota > Viridiplantae > Streptophyta > Magnoliopsida > Brassicales > Brassicaceae > Lepidium > Lepidium africanum. The sequence continues at coordinate 7,247 of OVAX01003009.1, forward strand.
TAGTTTGGTCCCGATACCAGTTCTTATTCGGGACATGTATAAATGTTAGACAAATTTTTACAATTTCACTATATATTTAAGTATTTCATACCCAATAATATAATTATTTACCGGAAAAATACCCGAATACTTGAATAAATACCTACATACCATAAATATTTTTGAAAAATTACCCTAAATTCTTATATATGTTTACATGTTTTCGGGTTAATCAGGTACCCATTCGGGTATTGGTTCGGTACTGGGTATTACCTGATACCCGCATGTATAGATGAAGAGGATCCTATAGGTATTTTCCTCGGTTCCGGTAACTACTCGATACCTATTATTTCGAGTCGGTTTCAGGTCGGTGTTTTGATTTCGGGTATTTTGCCCAGGCTAGCAAAAATTGTTTAAACTTCTATAACAATTGAGATCTATTTCTACCGATCATTGGCCATCATGACTTTCCCCTCTCTCCTCTAATCTACAAATCTTCATAGAAACTCTCTTCAAAATATGGGGACAATAGATATACTTTAATCAAATGATTCGTTTGAATCCTCGGAGACACATGCGCCAGTTTCTGTTGTTGCATGGTAAGCAAATTTTCTTTACTCAAATTATCTCTCCTTTGCTCCCTTCACTTTCTTTTTATTATTCATATCTTAATGTATATTTGGTATATCTTGGTTTCCATTCACCTTACTATTATACTACTCACTTTATGTTTTGAATATTTCTTTTTGTAGTCCTATTTGGTGAATTTTGAGATCTCTGATCTTCCAAGTTCTTGGATTTATCCATATAGCGTCTCATGACTCATGAGGTTCATGGATTCTTTTTCTTACCCAATATATTGATAGTGTCTCCATAGGCAACTTGAGGTTTTGATTCATAGGCTATTAGAGTTTGCTCTAATTTTTAATCTTCTGTTTTCTTTTTTTGTTTTAAGTCGGCGTTAGTTATTTTATCTATTAAGATGGGCTGATGTGGCTGAATTAGTAATTCTTATTGGTTTACAATTAGGTTAATTAAACTATATAGCTTAGGTTTAGAAAGTCTTTTCGGATCATCGAGAGATCTTGAGAAACGGTTTTGTCTAAGGAGAGAGAATGGCTCTCGAATTCCCTATCAGATTTATATAATTCTGCGTTTTTTTCATAAGAAAAGCACCTTCATCGGAGGCTTGTTCTTATCATATACTTCATTAGGTATGCCTTCTTTTTCAAATGTAGGATTCCTAATGCTTACGTTGTTGGTTTCAGAGCTGACTTTCATTTTGTTGGACAAGGATTTCACAAAGGGAGATTCAGAATATTGCAAGTGAAAGATTGTTTGAATTGGAGCCGAATAGCGCAGAGAGCTATATGAGTTTTCGTAAGAGAAGCATTAAGGTCTATGTGTGAATGAATAATCAATGGTCTTATGCTGTTTTTTTCTTTTTTGGAAATTTGGCTGCCAAAATTCTAGGTATCAGTTTCATTTTTTTCATTGTTGAATTTGAATAAATCAATCTTAATACTATTTTGCATTTTAAAAATTGTTTGGGTCTCTTAGGTGTGTACCAATACTTAGGACCGCGAAATTGAGATTAGATGCTTCTAATATAGCTTGTGATGTGAAATTTGAAGCTGGTTGGTGACTCACCCAAGACTGGAAAGAATTTATAACAGCTTATGATCCACTTAATTAACTTGCCAAAATGTTTTCCATTTCATTCTTTGCTCAACTATGGTCTGAACCACGATGACATGGATATATGACAAAATTCACTATGAGAGCTCTTGCTTGCTTCAGCAAGTCTACATTGACATCTTTTGACCAGGTACTTGACTACATTGGAAATGTTGTAATCTTAGGAAACCTGATATACTTTGATCTAAATGGTTTTCAAGCTTAGGCTCATTTCATTGATTGGTAGATGTTTTTCATAGGCCCCCATTGGGTAATTCTGATACTTTCTCAAAATTTAGGATGATTCATTTGATCAGATTGATGAATGAACGAAAGATGGTCTTCAAGCTGATTATAAACACTATGCTCCAGAAATTGAAATTATTAGTGTGTGTCACAAAGCCAAAAATTCTAGAGAGTGTTAGTCGAAACTTTGAGCAACTGGAAGAAAAACGCACTGAGGTACACTCTGTTTTGATTCTTAGAAATTCTATTCCCACTTTTTTGGCATATCTCTATTGTAAGGAGATAGCTAGGAATCAGCTTTACCAATACATCACGGTTTATAATATTTACACTATTGGAAATTATAATTTTGAAGGTCTTGATTGATATTAAGAAACAAAGAGTTGAGGAGAAAGAGTCAGAGACAAAGAAAATAATGGCCAGTGAAGCTAAAAAGAATGCCAATGTAACATATATCTTGATCGTCAAAATGATTCTCGTTGATGCAGATTAGTACCGGTAATTTGCAGTATCCTTTCTCATTTGTGTTCTGAACTAAGCAAACAAATAACATATACTGATATACATAATCAATGGGTCTAATGTATACCTTTGCAATCAGCTCATGTCTATCGATGTTTTCAGGTTAACTTCTCAGATTGTGAATATTTATTCCAAGGACTTTTGCTTTTATTTTCTCTATTGTTGTTTCTTCGTATTGTTTGTTATCTCCTACATATATTAGGCACATGATCAAGCTATCAGATCAATGATATGAAGTCACTTGAACGGCTTGCTGTGATGATGGAGGCACAATAAAATGTTTTTAAAATTCCAGACCCTAACTTGTAATTCTATAATTCAAATTTACTTTCTGCTGTGATGATAAGGATCATCTGTCATATTGTAGTTTTCCTCAACAATATCTCCAGTTCTCCATAATCTTCGAATTTAAATTATCCCAATATCTTTTCCATTGTAATAATTTTACAATAATTTTTTTGTGAAAAAATCCCGATGTGCCGATCTTAACCTAGTTACAATAATAATGATGTTTAAATAAAAATATATTGTTATTTGTTTGTTTCTGTTTATGTGATGTAATGAAATTTTTATTTCAAATTAATTATGATTTTACTAATTATGTTATTGACTATTTAATATAAATGTGTAAAATATATATATATATATTTGAAAAGTAATGAAACATTTTAGAAATCTTATTATATAAACTTAATATTTCAAAGTTACTTATTAACTGGATTGTTCCACGAGTTAGATCCAACGATCAAATTATTTTCTATATTAATATATTAAAAATATATATACTTTAGATTTTTCAAAATATTTATCTCTCATAATCCTACTATATATAGTTGGGTTTCAAAACTTAGTAATCAATGATTCAAAATTTAGTTTATTTTATTATTTAAATACTTTAATATTAGTTTATTTAATTAATTCTAGTATAGAGATAATTACATAATATTATTAATAAATTATAAAAAGTAAAAAGAAAGTTTAGTCTGAATGTAAAATTATTTTTTGTTTGTTTAGATATAATATATTTTTTATAATGTAGATAATTACATAAAATACATATAAAATTATAATTTTTCATTTTTTACATTTATATAAAATTAAGGGAATTCATAATTTAATTTTAATTTTTCTATTTTAACCTAAATTTTTTATTTTTAAGAAAATATAGCTATCTCTTAAGTAATTGTTCAAAATATATTAACTACATATCTCAAATGAGAAAAAAATATTTACATATCTTTCATAATTATCATAATCTTTAATAAATCATATTCCTATTTAGATATTACATACTTTCCTATATAGTTATTTTATGTTTGTTTAGATGTAGTCTTATATTTTATAGCTAGATGATATCTCGTGCTATGCACGAGTATGATTTTGTAAAAATCAATATATATATATATATATTTGTAATTATTTTAATTTATTTGTAATATTTATATGTGATATTGGTTTTTTGTGGTTTGATTTGCATATGTAAATTTAATAAGTATATATATTTAATATATTAAAAAATCGATTTATATTGATAACAATTGTTGTACATAAATTATATTTTTTGAACTCTGTTGATTTAAGTTTTGATGCATTACAATTTTCATATTTAATTTTTTAACTCGTATCATATAGGTTTTTAGACCCGTATTTATTTACGTTCTTAGATCTGTATTCATTTAATTTGTTAGACCCGTGTTTATTTAGGGTTTTATACCTGCGTTCATTTAGGTTTTTATACCCGCATTCATTTAGAGTTTTAAACTCGTATCCATTTTTATCATCATTATATATTATCAATTATATCTACATAATATATTCATTTGTATTAGCATTTTTTTATAAATACATATTATATTATTATGTGTGGTCGTTCCAGTATTTTTATATATATATTATATGGTCTGATTTTAATTTCAGAATTTATATTTATTTGAAAGTTATAATAAGTGGATTTAATAAAGAGAGAATTTCAAAACTACCCCAAAACTCAATACATTTGACTAGTACCCGTTTTATTCTCATTCTTTCAAAAATGCCCCTCACACTAACTCGAAAATGACAATAATACCCTTTCCATTTTTTCTCAATAGCCGATTTTCTATGATTTCTTTGTGTGCATTAGCCGATTTTCTACGATTTTTTAAGAGTTTCACGATTCTTGAATTCTCAGATCGAAGATCTGAGAATCGTTTAGTCGATGCATTTTCTAAGCTTCGTTTATAAGCTTCTTCTTCCATTTATCACGATTTCTTACAATTTTTCATTTTTTTCTTCAATTTCAAAAAATCTGCAAGATTTTAGGCTTGATTTGGCAACTTCATATTCTCTGACTCTTGATTTGCAGGTTCGATGGTTTCTTCCAATTGCGAAGATGAGATTATTGCTTCCAATTGCTACAATCCTTCATCTTTAGGTAGAAAATCTTACAGTTACTTGGGCGTTGTAAGAAAGAGTAATTTGTTGAATAATTTGATGGAATTGTTGTTAGTGGATCAATATATTCGTTGTAAAATATGGCTAACTTACTTTTATCACTCTCTTTTCTTGTTGTAGATTGTGTTTGATATAAATCACTTGGTTTAGTTCGAATTTTAAATTGAGATTCGATTAATGTATGATGATTGTGTCTTTATGTGAATTCTATGGTTTTGCTCGATTGTTCATATTGAGATTTGATGAACTTAAAGAGAAAGTGAAGAACAAAACATAAACCATAAATCAATAGTGTTGTTTAATGGAGGACGTCACATGAACGTCACAAGAAAATGACATTTGGATGATAGTGGTTGTGACATCCATTTATGATTCAACGTATAGTACACAAAAGTACTTGCTCTTTGAAGCTTTTTCTGAATTTTCACACAAAACCAGAACCAGAGAACATTGATTCATCCTTGTGGTCATATAGTTCTCAGTCATTGGTAGGAATACTAACAAGTTAAAAGTTTATTTATTATCTTGTTTCTCTGATCTTTTATGATGTAATTGTTAGATCGAAAGCTACGGATTTTCTCGAGGTTTGCTGGAGACTGCGCAATTGGTCATCAGAAATTGCATTCTAATGATTCCTGAGATAAACAATGATCTTTTTGATACTTGCTCCCAAATGATTCTCCAGGTTCATGATGTCTATGATCCAAGCAAAATTATTCATTAGGCCATCATCAAAACTTTATTATCTTGAAACATCAAAAGTTATACTCATGATTGGTTTCTCTTTGTTTCTTTGAAAGGTTAATGTCAAGATAAAGATTGTTTCTAGATCACCATGTGGAGCTGTTGCAGCTTAGGCCATGAAAACGCAAGCAAAGTGAGTAGTTTTGGACAAGTAAGTAGATGATGTGAGTTCATTCTTTACTTCTTCACATCTACTCTGTGAGTTCATTCTATACTTTTTGGTACCATATGAATTTTTCTTTATAGAGGTTGATATCAAAGACTTATGTGATTAAGCTATGTGATCCAATTATAATTTTAATAAGTTTTCTGTCCATAAATTCTTAAGCAATATAAGTTTTGGTTCAAGATTAGCTGCAAAGAAAGATGAGCTGATTCTTGTAATTACTTGAGTAAGATATATGCTTTTACCAGAAGCCATGGCATATAATTCATATGTATTCCATCAACACAGTTGAAAAAGAGGGCTGCAGGGACCAGCAAAGTGGGCTTATTTCATGGGTCATTTAGCTAGAAATACGAAATTCTCCTAAAATTAGTTTTTATACATGATTTTGTAAAAATTAGGTGCTTCACATATATTAGGCAAGGATGTTACTTAATGACCCCTATACACATTTAACTTGAATTAAATAAATAAAAAATATGAGATGAGATAAAGAGACATGGACATTTAATATTGTTAGATTAAAAACACTATAGCAACTTGGAAAAGACACATTTGAGCAATATAAATATTATTAAAACTTATACGCATGTACCAAAATAGTTACACCATTAAGAATGACTTACATATGTAACATACGAGAGAATTATATACATAAACAAATATCGGAATGGGTCAGTAAGTATAATGTGGTAAGGAATAGCTTACATATGTAACAGAAAACATTAAAGGTTTAATGCATGACATAACTATGAACTACCAGTTGTATATGCGTATAACTTAGATACGGGTACATGATACACTCGATAGGTCTTGCAGGAATATCTACCAAAACATTTAATGAAGATTTTCGAATCTCTTCAAGCTCATAGTTTTAGGGTAATATTGCGAATTGAAATTTGCTTCTGGTAGATGCTCGTTCACTCGACTAGTGGCTCGTGGTCTTAGACGAAAAGACATTTTGGTATATTTAAAGCTTCCATCTGTCTTGGAACATGTACGTGTTCGGTTAACTATAAATCTGTAAATAAACATATGTAAGTATGTACCAATAATGTTAGAGTGATATCATAAAAAGTATATATAAAACAATCTAGCAAACACATGTACCATTATTCAACCAAAAAAAAAACAAAAACTCAATCAACACAAAAAGAAATTGGAGGACTAGGATATAGCAAAACAACCGAAGAAAACAGATAACTCAATGTCTAAGTGATACAAAAATTCAAAGTTTTGTTCAGGTATAACAGACATGGGCAACTGTGCAAAATATCTTGAATCCCTAACTGATCGAATTAAGATTCCAATACATCTTTGGAGATATAGAAGTCAAACGAAGTCTTAACCAAATAAGTTAGAAGAAAAACATACCTAAATCGACTTTGGCGAATAGAGAGTTGAACCCTAACTCTTGAGTGGGGTGACAAGAGATGTGTGAAATTAGATAATCGACATTCAAAATCAAAATTGTTATACCCACATAAGTAAAATTGGAAAAGGTTTGAAAACAGAGAGGGATTAACAAGATTAAAGCATTCAACGAATTTCAGAACTCACCACACAATGATTTTCGTGAGATGCCCTGGGCATAATAACCGGAATCGAAATATTGAACCGAACCGAAATAAAGAGAACCAAACCGAACCGGAACCGACAAAATAACCGAATGGTTCCGAAATTCGAGAATCAAAAAAACCGGAACCGAATCAAGAACCGAAATACAATTGTATATTTAAAATAATTATTTGTATATAATTTAATAATCTAAATATCCAAAATTGTAATTTTAAATCTAAACTTGTTAGTTAATTTGAATAAAATTTTCAAGTTCTTAAAACTAATTAATGGGTTTTAATGATTTTTTAAATTTTTTTATAAAATTAAATAAAAGTATCCGAACCGGAACCAAACCGAAACCGAACAAAATTTTAATAAGAACCCATTGGTTACTAAATTTCAGGAACCGAAAGAGCCGGAACCGAACCGAAACCGAACCGAATTTTTATAAGTACCTATTGGTTCCCATTTTTCGGAAACCAAAAAAACCAAGAACCGAAAAAACCGACCCGAACCGAACTGAGGAACTGAACGCCCAAGGCTATTAGAAATTTTCAGGAAGCATGAAGATAGAAAAAAATCTTAGGAAAGAACATATGGAGAAAGAGAAAAAAGAAAAGAGTGAATATTTTATTTGTAGAGTGTACGGCTAAAATGGGTTGAAATTATCAACAGTAGCCTAGGAGAGAGGAAGTTGTACCAAATCTAATTTTGTGAAAACCAGTAGTCATCCACCCAAATTTTCCTTTGGATCACGATGATCAATCACATTTGACAACCACTCATTCAGATGAAATATTATACATAAGACCGCTGAAAAAAATATATTACGTTTTTTCTCTTGCTAGCAAATCTATTTTTGAAAAGAAAAAGATATGCTTCTTAAGAAACCAGACATGATCAAGGTAAGAACAGATTCTAGATTCAACAACTAATTGGTTTGGTGTGTTTGTTTTGAAAGGTCTTTCTTTGTGGTCTATCTTTGCAAATATGCAGATTTATATATTTTATATTAAAACATTTTCATCTTTGTTAATCATGTTAGGAGTCCTCCGCAATGCTTAGAGTACCTTGGTGCAAGCAAGATATCGAACATTCTCTATTGGGCTGTTGGGCTTAAGAATTTCCCATGCCTTTTCTATTGTTCTATACAAAATTGTATAGGAAAAAACAAAAATAAAACTAAATTCTATTCCCCTTAATTAAGGGAATCCAAGTGAAAGAAAAATTCAAAGTTTCTCAAATAAAATGTAGTTTTCCTATTAAACTAGTGAATGTCGAATATTTTCTTTCATTTAACATTTTTGTTTAGTTTTATAATGTTTTATATAAAATTTAATGAACAAATTAATTAAAAGAATTTCATAAAATTAACTTTTCCCACCCTCAATGGAGAGAACTTAAGATAGTTTTTGTATAAATCACTAAATGTTGAGAACTTTCTTACTCAAGTATTTTTATTTAGTTTTATACAGATTTATAAGGTATCTTATAAATCTTCATAAACAGAGTAGTCAACAAATTTATTAAAACTAAACTCTACCCTCCTCTTATTAATAGATGCATCCCAAAGGAGTTAAACTCAATTTTACATAAATTAAATATAGTTTTCGTATAAAATCATTGAATATTGGAAAAAAAATTTTGGTTAAATATTTTTGTTTGTACTTATAAAGTTTTATAAGGTATCTTATAAGTCTTAATAAAGATATTAGTGCCTACAAAAAATAAAAGAAACCCAAAGAAATTTAAACTTAATTTTTCATAATGTAAAGATAGTTGTTGACTTTTCGTATGAAGAGTATTTTTAAAAAAAGTAATTTTGCTTTATTTTATAGTTTTATAAGGTATCTTATAAACTTTAATAAAGAAATTAGTTGACCTATATATTAAAACTACACCTTACTCCTTACTAAGAGAGGGAACCCAAGGCACTTAAACTTAATTTTTCATAAATCAAAGATAGTTTTTATATAAAACCACTGAATATTGAGTAAATTCTTTGTTTAATATTTTGTTTGGTTTTATACAGTTTTTTTATAAGATATCTTATAAACCTTAATAAAGAAACTAGTCGACCTATTTATTAAAACTAAACTCTACAAAAAAAAAGGTAATCCGAGAAAATTTAAACATAGTTTTTCATAACCTAAAGATAGTTTTCGACTTTTCGTATAATTCCACTAATTGTTGAGAATTTTTTTTTGTTAAGTATTTTCGTTTATATTTATACAGTTTTATAAGGTATCTTATAAATCTTAATAAAGAAACTAGTCACCTATTTATTAAAACTAAACCTTACCCATTTCTTAACACATGATCCAAGGGAACTAAACTTAACTTTTCATAAATTAAAGGTAGTTTTCGTATAAAACCACTGAATGTTGAGAAAAAATTTTGTTTAAATATTTTCGTTTGATTTTATACAGTTTTATAAGGTATTTTATAAACCTTAATAAAGAAACTAGTCTACTTAGATATTAAAACTAAGCCCTACTCCCTATTAACAGAGGGAACCCAGAGGATTTAAACTTAATTTTTCATAAATCAAAGATAGTTTTCGTATAAAACTACTGAATATTGAGAAAATTCTTTGTTTAAGTATTTTGTTTGATTTTATACAGTTTTATAAGGTATCTTATAAATCTTAATAAAGAAACTAGTCGACCTATTTATTACAAACTTAACCCTACTTCTTTCTTAAGAAAGAGAACCCAAAGGAATTAAACTTAATTTTTTATAATATAAAGATAGTTTTCGTATAAAACCACTGAATGTTGAGAAAATTCTTTGTTTAAATAATTTTGTTTGATTTTACATAGTTTTATAAGGTATAAATATAATACTAATAATAATCAGTTAATTAATCTTATCCAAAGATAATTGTTTATTATTGTTATAAAATATACAAATAAGTTAACGCTATAATTTTATTTTATAAAGATTTTTTTCTATTGTGTTGACCAATAATATTAATGTTGTAATCTTTATTTATTTAAATCTAAGCAAATTAATTGGTTAAATATTGATTCCAAAACAAACTAAATCTGTTGAAGCAATTTAAACAATGAATTATATTAAGATTCTTATCAAAACCTAATTAATCTGTATTTATTAAAATCCAAACAAACTTATTGTTAAATATTTCTTTCTAAATAAAAGAAGCAATTCAAACGATTGACTGAAATTAATATTTTCTTATCAAAATTGTTGTAACCAAAATTAAAACAAATAATTAGGTAACAAAAAAATCTTATCTAAAAAAGGAGACAAGTTAATTAGTTAAAACAAATCGACCAATCGAAACAAATCAAGAGATTTAAAATCTCTATCATATTACTACAAAGATATGAAAGTTTTTATTGCTATGGTTTTATTATAATAGAAATGTAAATAATTACATAAAGTACTTATAAAATTAGAATTTTAAATTTATATAAAAATAATTCGTAATTTAACTTATTTTTTTATTTAACTTTAATTAATTTTTAAGAAAATAGAGTTATCTTTTAAGTTTTAAAATGATCTGAAAATTAATCAAAAAAATATTTGCTTTGATTTAATTCTATTTTAAAGTTGATTGAGATAAAGATAATTATATATCTTTCATATTTATTATAATCTTTAATTAAACCTATTATTATTTGAATATTATAACTGTTTTATATAAAACAAACAAAATTAGTTCTTAATCCATCATATACTTTTTATTCACCACAAACATTCCTTAAAGTTGCCGTTTATCTTTCTTCATTCTTTGTTAATTTTTATTTATTGTGTCATGTCGACCTTTAAGAACTTACCTACTCAATATATTTTCATCAGAGAAATCAATCCAGTATTACATCACTACAAAATCAAGGTAAAAATTATGAGATTATGAAGATCATTGAAATTAATTGAGATGGTTTTGGTCGACATAGAGATTAGTACAAAATTGTGTGTAGAACACTAACATAATATATATTTCAAAATTTTGAATTACAAATTTTTTAATTTTATTCAAAAGACATGAAATTAATAATGTACAAACATAGTATTGTAAGGACAATTTTTTTTTCAAATTATTAAAACTACAAATACTTATGCCCGTACGTGCTTAAAACAGTTGATTTTTACATTTGTAAAAGATAAATTTCCCAAAAAATGCACTAAAATAGCATAATGAGATATGTAAGTGCTTATCGGAGAGAATGATGAGGCACGTATATTAATATTCGCTTAGAGAATCTCTCAGTTACATGAATACAGTAAGAGAGTGCACGAAATTTCTTACAAGTGATCATCGTTATCAGCTTTACAAAATGTGAGAGTGCTCACAAAAGAATATATTGCGTATTCATGTCGACCAAAGGAGACTCGACGCCTCTTCGATATTTTAGAGTGTCTTGAGTGGGTTTTCATATTTTGAACCTGTAATTAGACGACACGTGTTTGTGTGTATCTGAATGGGATTTCGGCTATAAATAGGGTTTCTTGGCAATGTATGTAATCAAATTAATTGTTTGGTAGTACTGATCGAGCTTATATTGTTTTGGGATTAGTCTATCTTTTGATCTGAGGGAGCTTGTGTGTGTTTATTTTAAGAAAGAGAGAAAAGGAAAGAGTAAATATGGGGAAGTTCGTGGGAAGGGATAGTGTAATGGCGTGTGTGTTGGTGTTACTTATGTCGACTCAAGTTTTGGGTAAATTATCTGGTACACATCATCATGGTAGTGACAAATGCAACCATCATAAACATGGAGAAAGTTGTGTTGGTGGAGGAGGAGGTGCTGGAGGTGGTATAGGAGCTGGAGGTAGTGCTAGAGGTGCCATTGGAGTGAGTGGTGCTATTAGAGGTGTTGCTGGAGGAGCTGTTGGTGGTGGTGTTGATGGTGCCGGAGGAAGTGCTAGTGGTGGTGTTGTTGGAGGTGGTGTTGGTAGGGTTCGAGGAAGTACTGGTGGTGTTGTTGGAGGTGGTGTCGGAAGAGGTGCTAGTAGTGTTGCTGGAGGTGGTCCCAATGGTGCTGTTAGAAGTGGTGTCGATGGTGCTGTTGGAGGTGAGGCTATTGGAGCTGAGGCTGTTGGAAGTGGTGCCGGTGGTGCTAGTGGTGCTGGTGGTGCTAGTGGTGCCGGTGGTGCAGGGGGAGCTAGTGGTGCCGGTGGTGCAGGTGCTGCTAGTGGTGCCGGTGGTGCTAGTGGTGCTGGTGGTGCCAGTGGCGCCGGAGGAAGTGCTGGAGGAGGTGTTAGTGGTGCTGTTGGAGGTGCTGCTGGTGGAGGTGTTGGTGGTGGTGGAGGAGGTGTTAGTGGTGCTATTGGAGGTGGTGCTGGCAGAGGTGTTGGTGGTGATAGTAGAGGTGACAGTGGTGCTGGTGGTGTCGGTGGTGCCGGTGCTGCCAGTGGTGCTGGTGGTGCTAGTGGTGCTGGTGGTGCCAGTGGCGCCGGAGGAAATGTTGGAAGAGGTGTTAGTGGTGTAGCTATTAGAAGTGCTGCTAACGGAGGTGTTGGTGGTGGTGGAGGACGTATTATTGGTGTTGTTGGAGGTGGTTCTGGCGGAGGTGTTGGTGGTGCTGGAAGAGGTGTTAGTGGTGTGGGAGGAGATGCTATTGGTGCTGTTGTAAGTGGTGCCGGAGGAATAGGTAGTGTCAGAAGTGATGTTAGAGATGGTGTCAGAGGTGTTGTCAGTGATGTTATTGGAGTTGAGGCTGTTGGAGGTGAGGATGTTGGAAGTGGTGCCGGTGGTGCCAGTGGTGCCGGTGGTGCTAGTGGAGCTGGTGGTGCCGGTGCTGCCAGTGGTGCTGGTGGTGCTGGTGGGGCCAGTGGTGCTGGTGGTGCTAGTGGTGCCGGTGGTGCCACTGGTGCCGGAGGAAGTGCTGGAGGAGGAGTTAGTGGTGCTGTTGGAGGTGCTGCTGGTGGAGGTGTTGGTGGTGCTGGCGGAAGTGTTGGTGGTCCTGGAAGAGAAGAGAATAAAGAGTAGAAAACAAGAGAAATCGAAGAAAAAAATAGACAGAAAGATAACTTCTTTCTTACGTAAGAAATAAAATTCTATAAGGGTTAATGCTCTTAACATTGTTTGAAAACTAAGAACCGAAACCGTATATTGCAGTGCGGTACGTCTTATCTATAAAAAGTTATTTATAAATGTTCGAATTATCAACGATTTATAATTTTAATATACTAAGATATTTTAGCTTATATTATTAGATAATAGAAAATGTCAATCATCACTGATTTTTTAAAATATCTATCATTTAAGATATTAAATTGATGCATCTTTTTGAAATTAAATTAAATTTTACATATATATATATATATGAATAAACATAATAAACAAAAACATCTTTTCGAAATAAAATTATTATCCTCCAAACAAAATTATTATCCTGGAAACACATGTAAAAGAAAATAATATTAGTTAAAATTTTATAAAATATTGTTAACTTTTGATTGAAATATATTACGGTTCTAATTTATACTACTACATATCAATAAATAAAATAATACAAAAAAAGTTCAATTGTTAATAACATTTGATTCATCTAATTATCTACGACATAATAAATAGATGTTAAACATTAATTTTAAATTATAAACAGTGGAAAAGATAGAAAATAGTAAAAATAAGTTTAGATAGATAGATATTATAAATAAACAAAAAATTAGGAATAAAAGCTATTATAAATTATAATCCAAGCAAAAACTTCTTATGAAAAGGCACAAGTTTAGAAACAAAAGAAATTAGTTAAAATTGTTTGAAATAATTTCAATATTTAATTTTGATACATATTCTAACTTATATCACTTTACAAATAAAAGTTAAGTAATACACATATTGTGAGACCCAACTTTAAGTTTGAGAATTCAATTCCGTAGCCTATAAAAGAAAGAGGTTTGAGTTGGAACTAAGAGGGAATTTTTTGGGAGGATAAGATCATATCAACGTAGCTTCAAAACCTAATTTTATCTCTTTTGAATACCAAATAATCTTGCGCCATTACACTTCTTCTTCCTTCTTTCATCTGCAAACTCGAAATCCCAAATCACAATTTCTGTTTTTGAAATCATAGAGCCACATATCGAAGCCTCAACTGGTAAGGAAAACCAGCCGACTTGCTTACTTTCGTGGCTTGTCGTTGTTTCATAAATTGAATTCTGATCACAACCTTTACATATATCAATATATCATGTTCCCAAGAGTCCGTAGCAGCAAACCGTTCGTCAATCGATGTTATTGAGAGAGTTACAATCAGTTTAAGGTAAGAGGTCGAAACTGATTTCTGTTTTAGACTTGGTGAAATTATGGGTTTTTGTTCTAAAATCTATGTTTGACTTGGCTTGTTTAAGGACAAATTCCGAATATATCTAAGCAAAGAAGGCTAGATCGAAACTGTTTTTGGATAGAGGACACATCCAAGAAGGCAAAGGGACCGTCAGACCATCAGATCTAGGTAAGGTTTGATCTATAATCGTGTAGCTTAACCCGCAAGTATTGTCTGTTTTGTTGACTGAAGAACCCTAATCCATGTATGTTGTTTGTGCATGAAGGTATCTGCTGGGATTGTGTTTTTTTTTTTAAACGCCTTTAAGCAATGATAAAACAGAGTCTTACAGTAAAAACAAACAAAAGACATACAACGGAAGAAAAGAGCAAAACGACATCAAGCTAAGGCTCTCCTCTCTCCTTCCACAAGGTGATGAATCCAAAGAGGATACCCACTAGCCAAGTAAGAGTTGAATCTCCTCTCATGTGTAACACTCCTAGCAACACTACGAGCCACTTTATTCGTCGAAGCTATGCACCTTTGAATGGTGCACGAAGGAAAACGACCTTGTAGTGATTGAACCTCTCGAAGTAGCACTCTGAATTTGGGCCATTCTCGAGCACATAATAGCATCTCTGCTAGTTTACCTTCGATCTCCACAAAGAAATGGGAATATCGAAGATCATTTGCACTCTTGAGAGCCCAAAGCACAGCCCTAACTTCTGCTTCAAGTTTGTCCTGTGTTGGGGTTATAGCATCTCTCGCATGATGAGATACCTTACTTTTACTGTCACGACTTATCCAGGCCACGCCACTCAAAGCATCCTTACTTACCCATGAAACCGCTACATTAATCTTTAGATAAGGCGCTGTAGGACTACGCCAATTCTGATCAAGCTGTACACACTCTTCGTACATGGGAGTAACTCTTGTTGTAGCCGATGACCACGCTTGAGCTTCTTCAATTGTCGTCGCTAGAACAATATCCGCATCAATCGGAGCATCATTGAACACTTTTTTATTCCTCTGTTTCCACAAATTCCAAAGAATCGGAGCATCACTGAACCCTTTTTTATTCTTTTTTAAGCTGGGATTGTGTTTAAGTCTATTTTTGCTACGTTTTTTTTATCAATTCACGAGTCAATCAAGGTGAAGATGTGATTTGCTAAACTTTTATCTTCATTTTAATTTGTATCTGAGTGTTAAAATATATTAGTAAATATAAATATAAATATCATATTATATAGATAATAAATTAGGAATTTTGTGATCACTACAGGGAAAACGAGTTTTTTTAGCTTCGGAAAAACGCTATCTAACGATATGATAGCATCTAGTTAAGCGCTCTATTATCGCCCGCGATAATAGGTCTGGGACTTTAGATAGCAGATTTCGGTACTGCTATTAAATCTTTTGATATTATAGCGGTTTTTCTTTAACAATTAAATATATTTTCATAACGTTTTATATTTGTTATTAAATATATTTTCTTAACATTTTATATTTGTTATTATAAAATATTTGATAACACAATACAATTCTTATGTACTATTTTATTATTGCATACTATATAATGAATTGTTTTAAATATAAAATATTAAATATTTGACATACAAAAACGATAAATAACATAATATTTTCATTAAAATTAAAATCAGTGTTACAAAATAGGAAAAATACATAAAAATTTATATGTATACAAAAAGATTAGGGCGAATTACTTAACTAGTCTACAATTATACACTAATGACTTAAGTAGTTTACAATTATATTTAAGGGTGAATTACTCAACTAGTCTACAATTATACACTAATGACTTAAGTAGTCTACAA